>JAXGGA010008700.1:0-55337 GCA_038373865.1 Uloborus plumipes | reverse complement strand
GATTTAATAAAGCGGCTAATTCAATAAAGCTGGATTTGATCTTTTTTTGACAATTTGATTCATTAAAGCATTTTATTTTCCCCTAATACTACTAAAAATGACCTATTGTATTAGGGGCGAAAGAGAATAAAGGAATGCTACTCCCAGAAATATTAGTTTTGTTATAGTGAAAATCATGCAAACTCAAAGTAAACTGGTTTCAAATCATGGGAACAGCAGTCCTTCAAAATCTCATTCTCACTCCTTCAAAACTCCTTCATTCTATTTCTAAAATTGAGTACGGATCCTGTTTAAACATTTACTTAATTTTTATAATTAAAAAAACTACTTTGAAATCTAACATACTTAAAATATAATAGCAGATGCAATATAAAATGCCTGATAATAATGATTGTTCCTTCATTGCTAATATGAGTATAAATGGTGAATAATATAGAAAAAATAACTATCCTCGCAATAATTATAGAAATGAACTTTGTGCAAAATAATTTGTGACTAGACAAAGCTAAACTACCAATTAGAAATTTAACTCACAAAACCGACTGTCATGATTTTTTTTGTAATTGTAAAACAATCCATGTCTAAACGTTTGTTAAAGTGGTTTTTTTTAATTAAATTTTTAAAGTTATTGCACTCTGAAATATTTTTTTAACATATATATTCTCGTATTTTATTTCAGTTCTCATGGACTCCTCTACTTGTTGCAACAAAAGGCAACTATGCCAGCATTGTAAATATGTTGTTGGAGAGAAAGCCTAATGTTAATGCTGTAGACATGGTAATGTATTTATTCAAAATTTTATGGAAAAATATTTTTCTAAAATAATTCTTAGTTGTCAAACATATTCTTTCAAAAATCTTGTTTTACTTTGCGTAATTTTAATGCTCACTGCAATAAATATTTGAAAAAGTTTTTACTCTCCGTAATTGAAACTTGAAGTTTGTTCATGTGTTACCTTCAGAATTATATTAAAAAGAAACCTGGGTACTTATTTATAACACAAAAATTTTAAGTTTATGTTGTTTTAAGAGTAATATTTTAATTGCTAACCGCTGAAAGTGTGGCTAACATTCTGCTTTTAGGAAAAAATGACGACCTAAAATTAAAAACACAATCTAAAGAATATTTAATGCATTTTCTTTTCCCTTGTACTTCTATTTTTTTGACCAATAAAGCAAATAATTGTTTTTAATATACAGTAAAAGCTCATCTATCCGGCATTCAAGTATCCGGAACGCTCAAGTAACCGGAAATTTCGTCGGAGGTTCTCGATTTTCAAAATCGACAAAAAAGTTTCTTTTTTTCCCCCCGATTGTAAATCGCTAAAGTAGAGCGCAATGACTTCCCCCCTTTTAAAGACCGCACGTGTCTGATTCCGGTTATCTCCGGTTGGCGCAGAAGCGGTAAATCCAAAGGAGGGGAAGAAAGGGATTCCAAGAAAGGGTGAGGGGTTTCAGGGCTAGGGGCTTCGGATGCGAATTTGCTCTCCATTTCCATACGTTTTGCGTAGTCGGACTTTACTGCCGTCGCGTCGTTATTATCTGCCAACGATGAAAAATTTTATTACCATATTTATTTTTTAGGGCTTAGTAAAAAGAGTTGAAATAAAACAGGTGAAATACCAGGTTTTGGATGCGTTACGCGTAGTCGGACTTTACTGCTGTCGCGTTATAGATCAATTAAAATTATAGATCGCCCATGTAAGTTGATTTCCCGACTTTGAACCTCATTTTTTCACTAAATTGCTTGACCATTTTCAAGTATTTGTGTTTTTTACTTAGGAAACATATTGTTGGAAATTTTCGGGTGAATTCGTACTTTTTCAAAAATTGGCAAAAACGTGACATTTTTAAGAAATTGAAGGGAATATCGGACAAATCGTTATTAAATTTCAAAATTCCAGACAAAAACACTATTTTAAAACATCTTTACATTAGCTAAAGGGGCAAAAATGAACCGGAATTAACTCGCGCTCATCTATCCGGAAAATTCGCGTATCCGGAATTCAGCGCTTCCCGAGCGTTCCGGATAGTCGAGCTTTTACTGTATTTTGCTTAGAAATAATTATTTGCTCAGTTAATAAAAGTGTAGCATTATTGATTTGTACTGATTCATTTATGTATTTTCTTTTTTTTTAATTTATTTGTTTAGTTTTTACTTCAATATATTTGTTTAGTTTTTACTTCAATATATTTTTAAAACTTTACTTTAAATAATTTTCATTTATCTTTATTGAATTGACTGTTATTTATTAAGTCTTTATCTTTGGTGTAAATTTTGTAAATTAAAATTCATTGAACGATTTGAGAGAAATGGGCCTTTTTTCTTTTTTCTGCTAAATGAAAAGTTATGTGGACTGATGATATATGAAGAATTCAAGAATTCATATGTATCTGTTATCCCCCCCCCCCCCGCCCGCTATCAATTTTGAGTTGTACATGCTTACCCATTAAAAGGAATATAAATATTTATTTAAGTATTTTCAACCCATTACAGGATGGCTGTACTGCACTGAGTATTGCTTGTAAAGATGGTTATACTGAAATTGCCAAAGCGCTGATGAATGCTGGGGCATATATTAATCTGCCTGATAGAAATGGAGATACAAATTTAATCCACGCAGCAAAAGCTGGACATTTTTCCATTGTGGATGCTTTAATCAGAAAATATGCAGACATTGATTTGGCAGGAGCAGTAAGTGATATATTTTGTCATTTAGTTCTAGTGAATTATGTTGACAAAAATGTAAGCAGCAAAAGCTGGACATTTTTCCATTGTGGATGCTTTGATCAGAAAATATGCCGACATTGATTTGGCAGGAGCAGTAAGTGATATATTTTGTCATTTAGTTCTAGTGAATTATGTTGACAAAAATGTAAGCAGCAAAAGCTGGACATTTTTCCATTGTGGATGCTTTGATCAGAAAATATGCCGACATTGATTTGGCAGGAGCAGTAAGTGATATATTTTGTCATTTAGTTCTAGTGAATTATGTTGACAAAAATGTAAGCAGCAAAAGCTGGACATTTTTCCACTGTGGATGCTTTAATCAGAAAATATGCCGACATTGATTTGGCAGGAGCAGTAAGTGATATATTTTGTCATTTAGTTCTAGTGAATTATGTTGACAAAAATGTAAGTTCATGTGCGTTTGTATGAGAAATATGAAGTAAGTAATTTGAAACAAAAAAGTTGTGGTGGAAAATATGATTTGTTTAAGATGTTTTTTTTTTTAAACTTATTAACAAGTTTCTGGTTCAATGTTTGCATAAAGTACTTTAATTTATTTTGCAAAAATTTCATATAACTGCTTATATGTTAAGAAAATTTCTTTTCCTGTGTTTCCAAATAAAGATTTGTTAGCAATTATGTTTGATTTTAAATCAGAAGATTATTTATTTATCACAAAAGATTATGTTTTTACAAAAAATATTCAATCATTCTTAACTGCAATGCAGAAAGATGTAATGTTATTTGTACTTTATTGGTGTTGTTTCCTTGATTTATAAATGAAGCTTTGTTTGTATTTTTAGTTTAAAAAAGAATGACTATTAAGATTATTTATCTCTGAAAAAGATGTATTTATTTAATCTTGCTAATTAAACATAAAAATGTGTGGTCTTTTGATAAAGTAGCTTTCTTTGATTTAAAAATCCAGATTTGTATTTGCTATCCTGTTTAGTTTGTAATCTTAAGATTAGTAAACTTACTCATTTCTTACAAAAATAAATATAATCATTCCATCTGGTCTTTCTGGAAGCTGCAGTGTCAGTAAAACTCAATTCGCTCTTTTTATGCTTTTCTTGAAATCTTTGAAAAAAAATTTGTGACTTCGTTTTATGTATTTTAACCAGTAGAACATCGCTATTAGATGTTTTAAGTACAAATTAAAACTTATCAAGCAAAAGCAATTGAAAAGAAATAAAATCCAAAATCTGTTGCATTGTAACCTTTAAAAAAATGCCATTTCTTCATCTAGTAAAAAGAGGTTTTTACGGAATACTTTTTTGTAAAAGTGAATATCTGACTAAAATCTACGTTAAAACTTTTTTTTTTTTCATTTTATGAATCCAAGAAAGTATTATAAAAGTAGCTAAGGATTATATCCTACATTAACCTTAAGTACTTTATTTGGTTTGTATATGGTTGTAAACATGCTGTTAAAATGTATTAAACCTAAAGCATGTTGAGTTGAAAATTATAATTTATGTAGTTGTACCCCCCCCCCCACACACACCTCCTTTTTACATTTAATATTTCAAGTGAAACATTTATTAAGTGATTAATTAATTTACTCTGAACCTGCTTTGTAATAAAATGAAAAATATATTTCATGAACATAATTTTCTTAACAAGGATGGAAAAACTGCATTGTACTGGGCAGTGGAAAAAAGCTGTGTTGATATTGTTCGACTAATACTCAGTGCTAATCCAAATTGTGAAATTGCTACAAAGGTACGCATTTTTCAACCTGTTGACTTTTTTTTTCAATGGCAAATATTCATCTGTGTGTTGTATTATACTTCAAATTTAACATGAGTTATGGAATCATGAAACTTATGATCAAATCATACTGCATACTTCTGCCAATATCTTAAATGTGGTACAAAATCTTTTAATTGAACAACAATAATTATTTTGCCCAGTTTAAGAATTTGTAATTTTGATTTCAACAACTTTTTTCTAACTTAAACTCTGATGGTATAAATACTTCTCATGATAAACTTCATCTATAATGTCCTTCTTTTCCTTTTTTTCATTTAATTGAACAAGATGTTTCTTTCTCATGTCTATGTCAGAAACATGTGCCACAATGTTAGCTTTAACTTTTTTTTGACTTAAACATTTTTACTTATTTAAATCTCTGATACTACTTTTTCCAAATGATAAGTTAAAGAATGTTTTGCTAGAGTTTGTTGAGAATTCTAGCCTTATTAGATTTCAGTGTTAAATATTTTTTCTTTTACTGCTGTCTTGTTTAAATGATTTGATTTAAAATATTACCATTAAGAAAGATAAAATTTACCACCATATTTTCCCCTCTTATTATTTTAGAAAATATTATATGGCTTAGTAAATAGCTTCTAAATTTACCTTTGGATCAAATTCAAATAAATAGCTTAGTGCTTATAGTTTCGTCCGCTTAAAAAAAGAAAAAAAAAAAAAAAACTTGAAAACTGCTTGAAATGAAAAATTCTATTTTCAATGTTTGAGAACCTTAAAAAACTTCAAGAAATGTGTTCTTAATTTTTGTGGTGTATGTAAATAGACAAAACGTTATTTTGCGGAATTGGTCCAACTTTATCTGTATGCTACAAAAATCCGATCTTTGGAGGATTTTTTTTTTTTTTAAATTGACTTCAAATTTAGTGCATTGAGAGAATTGACTTATTTATATCTTAACTCAATTTTTAAAATAAATAACTAATTTAATCTCTTCTTTGGAAACTTTCTAACATTGAGCTTTACCAAAAGTTGCATGCAGTGTGTCCGATTTTAGCCCTTTTGTAAATTTTGTAAATGTTTCATCGATTTTTAAAGTTAGAAGCTATTTTAATCTATGCTACATTTAATGTGCTTATTGTTATTATTATTATTTTTATTTCAACAAATTATTTATTGTTAATTTGATTTCAATTTTTAAGTAATTGACCTCAGCAACAGAGGCGCTCTGATGGGAGGTCACGAGAGATCGTTATGACATCCCAAAAATGTCCTTATTCAGCAATATTTTCCTAAAAATCTGGCAAATTTAGAAAAATAATTGTCGTTTTGCAATTTTTAAATGCTAGAGTTCCTTTTCATTAAAGTACATTAGTGCGCATACTAGAATTTTATCTCTTGGCAAAATTTGGAATTCTATTTGGCAAATAGAGAATTTCCTCCGTTCCACAAATTCAACTTCAGGAAGCCCAATCAACAATCAACACTGCTACTTGCCAAAAGATATTCTGACATTTTTCAATCCAAAAGACTTAAATAATACGTAACATTACACCAATAAGTTAACAATCAATTTATTAAATATTAATACATGTTTATAAATATTTAATGAATTCATTTTTTTACTCTAATAGATTTTGGATTATTAATTTTATTATTTTTTAAAAAACTAAGTGTGGCTTATGCGCATAGACTGGGGGGAGGGGGGATTGTCCCTAAAATGCTATCTGATTGTACCCCTACTATTCTAAGAAGTTTTATATGTTCATAAAGAGCAACTAAAGTAGTAAAATGTATATTCCTACACTTTTTTTTGCTTGTGGGATTCAATCAAGGGGTGCAGTAGAAATGTAGAATCAAAATGATTTTTTCTGAACTATTTAGTTAAGAATCACTCAATTCATTAATTAAGTAGTAAAGTGATGCAAAAAAAGGCAGTTATTTACCATTTCCAACATTTTCCCGCTAGGATGGAGATACTCCTCTTTTGAAAGCCACTCGAAATCGAAATGCTGAAATTGTACAACTGCTAGTAGACAAAAAATGCAGAGTTTCAGCTGCAGATAAAGTAAGTTCAAATTTTTATTCATTAGTGTTTTTAAAATGATTGATACTGATTGGACGCATTAAATCAAAAATTGGTGAAATGTTAAAAAAAAATTGAAATCCCTAAAAATCTGGTGGACAAGCTTTTTCAGTTTCTCTTAAAACCAAAGATCATAAAATAACCATTTTGAAAATTGAAGGAAATGAATAAATTTAATATGAGAATTTAATGTCTTGCAATCATTTATAGAATTGTTCTTAATTTAATGGGTTCTTGTCAAGATATTATACAGTATTTGTTGATTGTTGCTCCTATTTTGAAATAACGATAAAATTTCGCATTCTAAGTGCTTGTAACTACGTTGTCATAATGAATATTTTTTAACATGCTCAAATTATTGCATATTTAACTGTCAGGAAAATTTGTGCATTCGAAATTTTGTGATTTCCATATTTTTTAGACTGTAAGCTTTTGCTGTAGTGCTTTTTTTACTTTGGTGTATTTCCGTATTTTTTTCATGGTTAACTTGAGTTTCTTGTGTCATAATTAGTTGCAACTGTTGAAGTACTGTTAATTTAAAAAATATCATTGTTTAATAATGCCTCTTAGATAGGCCCGTCATTTACAGGGGTTGAACTCTAACTTTGAGAAATCAATGTAATTACATATTAGTGTGCATGGATTTTGTTGTTGTCCGATGAAATTGTATTGTTTTTGCACCTTTTGACCCCCCGGGAAAGACTTGAAATGACACCTCTACTCTTAAATCTGAAAAAAATCCATGAGCTGGATGTTCCTCACCAGTCCTTGTCCTTGTTCTGTACTGTAGTTTATTAATCCATCTCAAAACTTGTTAAGTTTCATTCAGCAAATTAAAATCCCTTTACAAGAGATAAAACAGCTGCCTATTTTATCACTTCTATTTTCTCCCCAAGGCCCTTCTTGGCCTTTTGCTGTTTTCACGCAAACCTTTGCAACCACAAAATGGTGTTTTTATCACCTTTGTTGCTATGGCTTTAATCTAATATCCGCAGCTTCTTTGTTCCTTGATGCATCATGATGAAAACAATAAATCACTAGCACACACTCTAGGATCCCCCGTACCTACCATTACATGTGCTTTAACCGGTTGGATGGGTCCCTGAAGAACGCTCAGTTTTTTTATCCAGATCAACAGCTGAGCAACGCTGGTCCAGTTCCCGTCAAAAGTATTGATTTGGAATCTGAACTTAGAGGACTTAATGACTACCAGCATGTTAAATGTGCCCCAGTCACCATTAGTGAACATAGGAACATTCGACGGGCTGTCATCCATCCCAGGACCCTTTATTTATGAATCCGCAGCCTTACCAATCAAGCCACCATGGCCACAGGCAACAAATCATGGTTCTGTTACAAAAAGTAATTTTTTAATAATGAAATGTATAGTTTCCAATCAGTGTATGATTGACAGTAAGAGAGGTTGTTGACAGTACCATATTTTTAGCCAAGAAAATGCCACAACAACTTTTACTTTTTGTAGTTCTTTTACTGTTCTTGAAAACTAATATCAATAAATTCTTGTTTTGTATGACAAAATATTTTTCTTAATATTAAATAATACTTGTTTTCATCCATCTCATGAACATAAAATATATACATAGCACCAATACAGTAGCAGGAAGCCTTCAAATAAGACTTTGTAATGGGTGTGAAACCCGCATCAAGACTGCCTTGCGTTACTGTATGACAACAAATGAGAAAGCCAGTTAAATGCAACTGAAAATAATCACCTATTTAGTCACCCCTGTATCCCTTCATATTCTTAAAATGTTCATAATTTTCTTTTAGAAAGGGGACACTGCTTTGCATATTGCTATGAGGGCTAGAAGTAAGGCAATCGTAGAGATACTTCTAAGAAATCCCAAGAACAGCCAGCTACTGTATAGGCCCAACCGAGCTGGAGAGACGCCATACAACATTGACACAAATCACCAAAAAAGTATTTTGGCTCAGATTTTTGGTGCCAGTAAGTTTATTTTTCATTTCAAACTTTCAAACTTTTATCAAAACTCTAAATGTGCGTATTCCCCCCTTTTGTACTAAATAATCTGTTTACTTTTTATCACAGTTTAGAATGTATTGGGTCTATTCCGCAAAAATGTCGTCATGTTTTCCCGCTAGTGATGCTCATGTATTTCATTAAAAAGGAGTAATTTCAAGGGATAAGGAACGAAATTTTGTTTGAGAAATAACAAACCGGTGTGAGACTTTTCAGACAAAAAATTTTGCTCATTACCTTTTCAAATGACTGCTTTTTAATGAAATATATTTCATTATAGTGCGGGACAAGATGGCGGCGTTTTCGTCAAATGACTCATTGTGTATGTGTAATTGAACATGCATAGAGAATTTGCTTTCACCATTTTTACATTTTTTCAAAGATTTTCTCTATTGTAGGAAGACTAAATACCAATGAAGACAGTGAAAACCGCCTGGGCTATGATCTGTACAGTAGCGCCTTGGCAGATATTTTGAGTGAGCCTTCCCTCTCAATGCCAATATCCGTTGGGCTGTATGCTAAATGGGGCAGTGGAAAATCATTCCTCTTGAGCAAGTTGGAAAGTAAGCACTTCTGTTCTACATGTGAACTCGCTATTACTCGCAAATCCAAGGAACTCCATTTGAACTGCTTGATAAATACTTGTCAGGCATTCAGTTTTTGTTATCTTGCTAGTATAGCAGCAACATTGTGCTCATATACAAAAGAATATACTTAATTGGACCACTGTCGATCGGACCAGTTGATTATTCCGATCAAATTTCGAAATACTGAAACAAATCCAAATCCACAAGGCTACTATTATTTACTTATTGAGATCAAAACGCTGTTTAATTGTACCGAGGAACATGAAAACAAATTAGGAAGAAAACTAGAAATCGCCCATTTGCAGGGATCTTCAAGTGAGTCAACAATCTTAAAAGTTAGTGCATTAAAATTATGGCTCTTGTAACTTTCAATTTAGCCCAGCCATATTTGCAGGAAAAAATGCTTGGCAGAACTCACACTTCATGGTGGCACTATTTGAGTAGAAGTCAAAAAAAGTTCAGCAAAATTTCAAACCTATTCGTTCAATTAGCACATAAAAAATAGATATATTTTTTTTCAAAAATATTTTTAGTTGTAATATATGTAACTATACATTTCATTGGGATTTTTAATAACTGCTAATTACCTCTTTTAAAACTTATTTTTTCATTCCCATATTTTTAATTACCTCTGGTTATTTAATTGAATCAACACAGAACAGACTTGAAGGAATGAAATTAAAGCCATATCCAGGGTTGCCACGCCACAGGGAAACCTGAAAAAACAGGAAAAATACAGGAAATTGAAAAATCAACAGAGAACCAGGGAAAATCCTGGGAATTTTGAAAATTTCTTCAAACATCTGGAAAGCACAGGGAATTTACTTTTTTTGAAAAGTTCAAGTTGACAAAAGAATTCTAAAATATGTAAACTACCAATGAATAAATTTATGTGCGTATGAATGAATTAATAATAAATAAAATAAATAGTAATTTGACTTCACAGTTTTTTCTTTTTTTGCTAACAAGGGGACCTTATAGGTTGTCACTCACCGATTTTGATGAGTTTTATATATTATGTAGAGTAGGAAGTATTTTAGCAAAAGGATATTCCCCAATGCGCCTTAGTTTTCAAGTTATAACGATCCAAAGTTCAGCTCGAAGTTATTATAGAGGTACGGTTGAGCAGTGGTCACAACAGCGGCCGTAGCCCAGTGAGGAAGATCCCCCACTCCAACCACTGGAGGTCTGGGGATCGAGTCCACAACCTCGATCAAATCGGTGAGTGACAACCTGTAAGATCCCCTTGTAAGTTTATTTATTTATAAGTAAATATTTAATTGTGTATTATAGAAGCAAAAAATATTCCTTACTTAGTTTGAAATGCATTTTAAAGCTTATGCTAATTTAATTAGAGAGTATGAGATTAGTCATCAATCCGTTTTATGATTTCAGTTTTAATAAATTCTGCTTTGCCTCCCTATGTTTTTATTTAGTTAGTTTTTTTTCTGTGCCAGGATATTAATGTTCATATAGAATATCAGTGTTCGTTCTTTTGTAAAACTGCATATTCATGCAGGGAAAACACAGGGAATTTTTCCCCCGGAATTGAGTGGCAAACCTGATATCGGTCTGAACATGTTGTTGAACTAGTGAAAAAAGATTCTTTGCTATATTTGCTATTATATTTTTTAAGGAAATTCTTTTTCAAAACAGTATTTCTTCGTATGCTTGCCATACATTTGAGCCTCACAATACTCCTAATAGCATTTTAATGTTTTATTCATAGAATGTTTGGTCTAGGTCTTGTTTGCATAATCAGAACTCCAGTTATTAGGACCAAAATAATCCTACCAAGATGTTTCAGATTAACTGGAATCGATTGTATGGTCCTAGCTACCTGCCCTTAAATAGTAATGAACCTAAACAGAATGCAAACTGACATTGTTTCTTGGTTAATTAATCAAATACACATACTTGCCAACTCTACTGATTTTACAGAAGACTGATTTTCAGTCCTATCTCCTGATAAATTGTTTGCATATGCATTGTGATAAATTTTTCGCTCTTTCTTTCATAAAATATTTTTTGTTTATGCTTTCTCATTTCTTAACTAATACTTATTTAATATCCAGCATGTTTGGAACAGTATTTGTTGAGTTTTTAAAGAAATACTTTTGAAAGTTTATCACAGTTAATGCCATGGAGATATAGCCTAATATTTTTTAAGTTGATTATGACTCTTTTCTTGTTATTTTTAGTATGTCCATTGTCAATTAAATTCAAATGTATGAAAATAAATATGAAAGTCAAAACAAAGCAAAATAAGTTCAGCATTTGCCTATAAGTCATCTTGCTTGCCGCTATTGTCAGCAGATACCTCCAGCAGAAAGAACTAGGAAGATGCAAAGAATCCATTTTGTTGTTGTAATCATCTCAATATAGAATGGTGAAATAACAAAATTGTGAAACAACTAGATTTAGTGTGATGTAGTTAAAAAGTGTATGAAATGTGGTGTCAATAATTTGATAAAAATAACATCTGTCAATGGCTGAAATTTTTATATTATATGATAGCATGAGGGCAAGTAGAGAAGTATCTCACACATATACTTCAGGTATTTATGTGTAAATATATTCATATACTTATTAGTATGTACTTATAGTATAGTATACTTTTTAGTATATATTAGTATATTTGATAGATTTACTTGTCTGTGTATGTGCTTATTTTCTTTCTGTTTATTTCAGATGAAATGAAAAGTTTTGCCATTCAATGGTTAGAACCAATGTTCGAGTTCAGTCGCTTGGTTTTTCTACTTACTTTTTTTGTATCTGTCATCATTGGATTAATTATATTTTTAGCAACAAAAATGTGGATTTTTGGGGTTTATATTTCTGTTGGAGTGTTTGTCTCAATCTTGGTATTTTTAGGTGAGTTTAAACAAGGGTAAAGTTTTGCAACAACCCTCTTTGAAATCATATTTCATACTATAAAAAATATTTTAAATTATTAAGATGAAAAACCTGGCATACTGAAAATTAAGTTTATGAAAATGGTTTTAAATCTTTTAATTATGCAGTGAAAAAATACATTTTTCCATTAATTGATTTTTATCCTGCATTAAATTATAAAAGTAGTAAATGAGAGAAAGTGATTAATATTCTTTTTGTTCTTTCTGTTATCTGCTAATGTGTGTTGCACCAAACGTATATATTATTAATGTTACTTTAAAATTATTTTGAGATAATCTAAAATTCACATTTATTTTTAGGAGCTGTAATTTACATAAACAAGAATTATGATTTTTCCTGGCTGTACAAAACTAGTCTGTACTTAGCAAAACAGTTGAGTTCATTAAGAACATTGTTATTTGTACTTTTCTGCAGCCCCCCTGCAAATAAGCGGAATGATTTAACAGATCCAGTGAGGTAGGTTTATTTCTCCTACAATCATAAGTTTTTGTTTTATAACTATTTTCCACTTTTTCCAAGCATATTCCATTTTTGTAAGGAAAACTAATAAAATGAACACCACAAAGATACTACTCCTACTAATAAGTCAGAATTTGAAACTATACTGAGAAGCATAATGCTGAATTTAATATTTGAAAATAACTATATTAAGGCTTCAAAACTTGCATCTGACCCTTTATCATTTCTAATTTGCTTTTATGTTGCATAAAAAAGATGTTCAAAAGTCTCTGAAAATTTTTACTTTTAAATTTGTGTTTAACTTGTTGTTCTTGATATTTATCACTGGGGAAACCTTTTTTTTTTAAATCATGTATGTCATACATCATGAATATTTCTGTGCTGTGGAACATACTATTTTTTACCTACTTTTGCGTGAAAGAAAAAAAAGACAAAAAAGTCACTAAAAGTGGCTCAATCCATCTTTAAAATATCACAAAGTCCAAAAGTACGTGAAAAATAAATAAATATCAAAAAATTAAAAATTGGAAAGTAGGGTTTAGTTAAGAAAAAAGATATTAGTTAAAAATCTTTAAAAGGTTTTTTGCAATTTTTGAAGTGAAAACATAATGAAAATTTAAAACAAAAGTGCCAAAAAAAAAAAAATCTGCTTATGATCGAATGTATTTGCAACTTATATGTTATATAGAACTCGAATTATAAAGTTTTTTTAGCAAATGCAGCAAAGCCTTTTTTTATGTGATTGGAAACCAATGTCCCTGTTAGCCGACAAGGAAGAAAAACTTGATGTTTATCTGTTGCCAGTTTCAATTTGTTAGCAATGAAAATACTTGTAATTGATTTTAATATAAGGATTTAAAAAGGATTTTCAATTTTCCTTCTTTATTTTGCTTTAGCTACTATCAAATTTTACTAGTAAGGATTATCTTTCCTTTTCCATGTCTACCATGTCCTCTATTTTCATTTAAAATGTTTTCTGACCAGTGAAGTTTGTTTTAATATATGATTTGCAATCAGGATCAGAACTTTTTAAATTTTTCGTGCCTTTTTATATTTACATATTGATCAAGTTCTCTGCTTATTTATGCAGTTTCATTCTGTACTACTGTCATGACATTTTTTCCCCCCTAATTTTAGATTTTTATTCACTGAGCAAACCAAAGTCACTAGCTCAGGAACTGATAATTCAATCCTGCAAGTTGTCATTTCTCTGTATGTTGCAATCGAGAAAGAATACGGCTTGTTTACTTGCCGGCTTCATAGAATATTGAAACCCAGACCAGGTAAAAAAAAAAAAGATTCTTTACTTTCTTTAGATCGTGCAGCGGAAAAATATACAGCTTCATGTAAGAATGGCTGTGTGCTTCTCTTATCATGCATAATGATGCAACACTTAATGGTTTTCTAAAAGTTGTAGATTTTCATTCTTACAATTGATCGCAAAATATCATAGAAAATTTCTATGTTATGAGGAGCAAAGTTATTTAAAATTATACAAATCCAGTGCTCAAAAAATAATTGAGTTTAGTTTTCTATTCTGCATTTGAGCTTTTTGCATTAGGATTTAAAAATTGGCTATGCATCATTTTATATGTATAATGTGGAAAGAATTAATCATATGGCTGCAGCTTGGAGCTTAAGTATTATATTTTATTCTACTGCACTTTTATTGTATGTGATAACTCTAACATTAAATGTAATTATTTGAAATTAGCAAAAATATTCAGCATTGCCAGTAATAATATTGCGAAACAATTTACTCACCTTTGCTTTTTTTCTGGATTTAAACAAGTGAGCCTTAAATTGATAATTCATTGTTAATCGTAATCTTTGTTGGAAAATACTCATATTTAATTGTGTTAAATATTATCAATTTGCATGCTTAAAGGCTTATCTCTATTACTCTATATATATGAAAAATTGAAAGAAAATGACCATTTTGAGACAAATTTGAATTTTGAGCTTTTTGGATTTTTAAAAATTTCAAAACCCCACCTAATGAATTCTAATCGAGGAACCTCTGTGCCAAGTTTGATGAAAATCCGACGAAAACTGTGGATTTGTATTAGGAACAAACGTATAGAAAAATAAATATACATACATCCATTTTTATACATATAGATGTCAGTAATTATTTTTCTTTTTGTTTTGGATTCCCCCCCCCCCCCCATCTCCATACTAAAAAGTCAAAATTTTTTGAAAATTGATATGAATTAGCAAAAATCTATAAGATTAAAAAAATAATAATATTGCTGATTTATATATTTTTTTATTTATAGTTGCATCCAAGTGGTGGCAATATAGGAGCATTTGCTGCATTCCTAACTTCGTGATAGCCTTATTAGTGATGGTATTCCTCGGTTGCATCGCAGTCCTGGTGTTGGAAACGGATGCTGCCTACCTGCAATCCCAGCCTGACGACTACACCACCGTTTATCGCTCGGTCTTCATCACTATGCTCGCGGTGGTGATTTTTGTACTTCTCGCCAACCTGTGCACTTTCCTACGCATCCTGAAGTCCTTGTTGCTTTCTCACCAAAGGCGACTGGCCGGACCTTTCCTGAGATTCGGATCCTCGAAGGATGAAAGCTGCATCAGTTCCTTGAAAAGCGAAGTGGATACTATTGTGCAGATGGTGAGTGGCTTGAGATCAGGCCCGTCATTTCGAACTTTTCCGGTGAGGGGGGGGGGGAACGGGGTGGACCCAATGCAAATTATCCCAAAAATAGCAGAAACCACGTCTACTTACACGTAAATATAGTGATTTCCCAAAATCAGGGGGGGAGGCAATTGACTCCCCTAAATGATGGGCCTGATTGATATTGCTGATCTATGTTCAGACTGTTAACTTCTAGAAAATAGTCTCAGTTTTTTGCCTGGTTTGCCAGCTTGAGCTCAGCTAGAAAATTTTTGGATTAGAATTTTAACGAGAAACTGACTGGAATCTTAAGTATCCAGTAAGATTTTTGTTGAATTTCTATTCAAATCCAAGTAAAATGGTTGGGAATATTCAGAGCTGCCAACTAGTATGAAAAAATCGTAGTGTTTACGAACTACAGTCCTGAACTCATACTAAAATCATTCTCGCAGACCAGAACACATATAAAATTTCCAAAATATTTTACTCTTTTCTAAATGACATGAGAAAATATGGAACAGGGAAAAAAATTGCAAATCAATAATTATTGTTTTTATTACTTGTAGCTTCTTCTACTAAGCACAACTGTTTTTGTCAAATTAATTTCTAAATAATTGGCTCTAAATTTGTAACGTAGTCATTAATCATTTCACATTGTTTATCCTCTTATCATAAATTTAAATGTTAATTATTCACTACATCTGAAAATTTTGTCATTAACTAGTGGGTCTTTGTTTAATTGAACGGTATCTAATTCATTGACATATAGGTGCAGTGCTTGGATGCCTTTGTTGGGCAGCAAACAAGGCTGGTGGTTATTGTTGATGGACTGGACAGTTGTGAACAAGATAAAGTTCTCTACATATTGGATGCAATGCACACGCTGTTTTCTGATGCCAATGCTCCATTTGTGACTGTGCTTGCTATCGACCCACATATTGTGATCAAAGTAAATCAACATTAATTTAGAATTTTATCATGCTGAACTGTTGCTGAAAGTGTTTCCGAGAAAATTGAAACCAGATATAATTTAATTTATTGGCTTTGTTTTGGCAGGGAACCCCTCTTTAGCCTACTTTCCCGTTAAAAATAAAAGAAAGACGAAAAAGTATTGAAAGTGGCTTAATGCATCTAAAAAATATCGCCAAGTCCAAAAAATACCGCCAAGTCCAAAAAAAAAGTCAAAAAGAAATAAAAAAGAAAAATGAATATTGAAAAATTAAAAATTGGAAAGTAGGGTATTGAGATGCGGAATTTGTGTCTGTCGGTCTGTCTGTCTGTCCCCTCCCCCTAATAACTTTTGAATGAACATTCCGATTTGAACAATTTTTTTTTTGTTGGAAAGATCTCGGCGAGTACAGCTCATTCCCGTATTTCCCCGATTTTTCGATTTGAATAATTTTTGGTTCAACCTTGAGCCGTTCAAACAACCTATTCCGCGATACTAACTTTTTAATGAACAGTCCGATTTGAGCAAACTTTTCTTTGTTGGAAAGATCTTATCAAGGATACTTCATTCCCGTATTTACGTTTTTGATTTGAGCAATTTTTCGTTCATGATTGAACCGTTCAAACAAGCCTCTAATAACTTTTGAGTGAACAGTCGGATTTAAACGAACTTTTTTTTTGTTCGAAGGATCTCAACAAGGATACTTCATTACCATATTTAAATTTTCAATTTGAACATTTTTTCGTTCAACATAGAACCGTTCAAGCAACCTTTCCCCATCTAATAACTTTTAAGTGAACCGTTCGAATTGAATAAACTTTTTTTTGTTCGAAAGATCTCGGAGAGGCTCATTCCCATAGTTCGCTTTTTGATTTGAACCATTTTTCGTTCAACGTTGAACCATTCAGAAAAAAACTTAACATTATCGCTTATGGGGAAATTTAAGTTGATTGTTGATCCTGAGCTTTAAGGCGGATTTCCTTCAAACTAATTTCGTAAGAAAATTGTTTTGATAAATAATGCATGTAAAGTACTTTTCTGAATAATCTTCTATGAGGACCGATTCCGACTCCAACTCCGTAAACACAGCGGAAATGCAGGCTCAGAAAAAAAAATGACTGACTGTGCAGATGATTTTTTGTTTATTTATTTATCTGTTTTGTTTTTATTTTTATTATTATTATTTTGACAGACGATTTTTTTTGTAACAAAAATTTTTCATTCGCGTAAGCATTTATTCTTTTTTTATATTTAACAACTGGCAACGGATTAAAAATGAAATTTGAGACATTTTATTAACGAACGGGTTTTCTTTTTTTAGCCTACTTTCCCGTTAAAAATAAAAGAGACGAAAAAAGCATTAAAAGTGGCTTAATGCATCTAAAAAATATCACCTAGTTTTTAAACAAAATCAAAAAGAAACGAAAAAGTAAAATAAATATCGAAAAATTAAAATTGGAAAGTAGAGTATTGAGATGGGGAATTTGTCTGTCGGTCGGTCTGTCCCCCCCTAATAACTTTTGAATGAACATTCCGATTTGAACGAACTTTTTTTTGTTGGAAAGATCTCGATGTGTACAGCTCATTCCCATGTTTGATTTTTCGATTTGAACAATTTTTGGTTCAACTTTGAACCGTTCAAACAACCTGTCCCGCGATACTAACTGTTTAGTGAACAGTCAGATTTGAACAAACTTTTTTTTGTTCTAAAGATCTTATCAAGAATATTTCATTCCCGTTTTTAAATTTCCAATTTGAACAATTTTTCATCCAACATTGAACCATTCAAACAAGCTCTCACTCTTAATAACTTTTGAGTGAACAGTCTGATTTAAACAAACTTTTTTTTTGTTGTTTTTTGAAAGATCTCAGCTAGGATACTTCATTACCGTATTTAAATTTTCAATTTGAAAATTTTTTTTGTTCAACATTGAACCATTCAAATAACCTTTCCTTACCTAATAACTTAAGTAAGCCGTTCGAATTGAATAAACTTTTTTTTGTTCGAAAGATCTCGGAGAGACTCATTCCCATATTTCACTTTTTAACCCTACACTGCATAGCGTTGCCAATTGGCTACATGGACTTTTTATCCTTATGACCATGCATAAGGCAACTGAAGCATAAAAAGCAAGTATTAGGTATCGTTAAAGCAAATATAAACATCAATCTTCAAAATTAATTTTTTAAAAATGTTTTCCAATGTTTTCTTTTTACACTAAAAAACATCTATATTTCTTTCAAAGAAAAAAAATCATGCAGTGTAGGGTTAATTTGAAGCATTTTTCGTTCAATGATGAACCGTTTAGAATAAATTTTAACATGAGCGCCTACCGAGAAATTTAAATTGAATGTTGATTCTGAACTTAAAGGCGGATTTCCTTGAAACTAACTTAGTTCGAAAATGATTTTGATAAATAAAGTATGTAAAGTACTTTTCTGAATAATCTTCTGTGAGGACTCTGATTCCGACTCCGACTCTGCAAACATAAACCTGGGGGAAAATGCAGGCTCAAAAAAAAAAAAAAAAATATGACTGACTGGGCAGACGATTTTTTGTTTATTTATTTATTTGTTTTGTTTAATTTATTATTATTATTATTTTTTTGCAGACCATTTTTTCTTTCTTTTTTTTTTTTTTTTTTGTTAACAAAAATTTTTCATTCACGAGAGCATTTTATTCTTTATTTATATTTAACAACTGGCAACGGATTAAAAATGAAATTCGAGACATTTTATTAATGAACAAGTTTTTTTTTTCTTTTCTTTCTTTGATAAAATGTGTTTTGATGTTCTTTGTACTTTTATTTTATTTTTTATTTATTTTTTTGTCCTTTTGAAAACGATTGTGGAATTTTTCTACGGAAGAACTATAACAGTTACATTCTTTAAAAATCGGCTTTAAGCGCAATAAAGGTATGTTTGACATAAGTTTCAGTTTCAGATAATCAAGAGAATATTGATCGGATGCTAGAATGCCGATGTCGTATACGGGAAAGTAGGCTCGTTTAGTTCTTGATAGAACTTCTTGTTTATCTCTTAAAAATCAACTTTGTTGAAAAATTGAGTTTTTTAATTGTCACTCAAAAAGTAAACACATCCTTACTGTGGAGTATTTTAAAATGGAAGAAAGAAATAATTTTTTTTTCTCTTATGATATTAGCCTTGTCCTTCAATGAGCCAAAATTGTGTTAATTGAATCTATTAGTATGAAATAATTAATCAATTTATTAAATCTGTTATTTTATTATAAACTATCATATAACTAAGATTTTTTTCAAAAGTCCTGGTTCAGACATCCCTCAGGCTATGATAACACTTGGTGTACAGCCCCAAAAGTAACGTGATAATGAGATTCAACTGTAACTAATTAGTATTCAATTGAATTTCAAGAAGAGGATTTTCCACCATCCACTTGAATTCTCAACACCTCTAAAGAACTATGTTTTCTGAAATAAAAAAGTGAATTAAAACCCTTTTTAATGAAAAAAAGAAAGGAAAATCTTAAACGGGAGTTCATGTAACGTTGTTGATTACTCTTTAAAAATATTTTAAATTATTTCAATACCTTTAAATATATCTTAAGGATCTTTTTTTTACACTGTGGTCAGTTATGTTTATCCTGCAAACAACTTTGGTTGTCAGTCTCGTTGAATCAATATTCTTATGTAATATTTTTATAGGCTATCGAGTCAAACATTCACAAGGCATTTCAAAAATCCAACATCAGTGGCTACGAGTACCTCCGCAATGTGGTGCACCTTCCTTTCTATTTGCAAAACAGTGGCCTACGTAGGGTCAAGGCTGCTCAACAGGCTGCTCTACTTTGGAATAAGAAATCTGGCAATTATTGGAATGAAGATAGAGAATGTGACCGTGCTGTTCCTACTGTTGTAAGTGTTGCAGACTACTGTTTGCTTGTTGCAAATTCCAAAGACTCGTACTTTAAACTCTCAAATTGAGGACGGCTTAGATGTTATTTTTCTTAAGGCTTTTTTGTAAAAAACGTCTTAAAAAGATACAGGTATTCCGTAAGCAAATTTTAAGTTCACGTTTACCGAAAGAAGAATACTTACAAAAGGGGAAATAGGTTGAAGAGGGCTCTTGTGCTCTTCATTGGAGATTGATGAAATGACTAGGACTAGCGTAGCTGGCCCCAGAGCAGTGGTCGGAAGTAGTGCGCTACAAGTAGCGAAACTACTGTAGTAGCTACATTTTTTAGTAGTTTGTAGTGTACGAACTTTTTTATAAAAGTAGAGTAGTGAGTAGCGCGATACAAAAAAATAGTAGTTTGTAGCGATTTTTAGAAACTACTTTTAAATTAAAAAAATAAATAGATAAATGAAATTTTTTTAAAAAAGAGAACAGAAGAAAAAAACAAGGTTTAATTGACTCTGACTGGTGCAAATCTTGCACGGGTACAGCAGCGAACGCAATGAGAAATAAGAACTATAAAAATGTGAGCTGATCCTTAGATACATCATTTTGAAGAAATACATTCTAACTGTTTGATGTCATTGGTTTATTTGGCATCATAATTTTTATATTCCTTCAAATAATTTTCATATTCCCAAATATTTCCTGGCAAGAAATTACAAAAAAAAAAAAAATGCAGGTTGAATTATTTCAATCTTTCAACTTTTGAACTCTTTCTTGTGGTGAATATTTGTAAAAATTGTAAAAAAAAATCTGAAAAAGACAAATTTTAGCAAAAAAAAAAAAACAAAAAGGAAAAGTAACAAATAAATTAAAAGACAATTCCAAGTTCTATTCCATATTCAAATGAGTTAATTTATTAATGTAAACCAATTTTCTTGGTCAATCCTCAAACAGTGTATGCTTTTTATTCATTTATTTTTTAAAAAGTAGCGAAGTAGCGACTACAATTCAAAAGTAGTTTGTAGTCGCTATATTTTAAAAAAAGTAGTTGTAGTTGTAGTTAACTACATTAAAAACAAAGTAGTTGTAGTTGTAGTCCGCTACAAATGAAATGTAGTTTTTCCAATCACTGCCCCAGAGCATGTGCAGGTATTTATATTGGAATAGGCTTTCAAATGGTGTGATTAGCCAAATCATTTCAAACTTTCCCAGGGGAAGGGGGCAAATAGTATATATTTATTACATTGTTTGTGTAAAAAAACATGAAATGAATACATATTCCAGTATTAGAAACCAAAGTAGGGCAATTTTTTCTCCTCTATCTGAAAATATTACTTAAATATTTATCTTGAATTTAGTTAATGGCAAGTAAAAAGATAGAATAAAGCTAAAACAATCACGTTTTTGCTTTTTTGTTGCATGAATGTATCTTTATTCATCGGTTAAAGGTCTTCCTTGTTTAGTTCTTCTGCTTAACCAATGGGGTGGATCATATAAAGTGCACAAAAAGGTTTTCTCCATTTTGTTACTATTAAGTATTTCTGGGGACGTATTGCAACCTCTCTTACAATTTTAGATTGCTAAGTTTCAAAACATAATAAACTTCCACAGCCATATTGCATTTTTGCTTTTGGAATATCCTGAATCATGAAAAGCAAAGCTCCAAAACAGTTATGCAATGTTTCTTTCAGTCGGGGAATCGCAAGGCATCCAACTCCAGCATGTCGATTCCGGATGCATTCAGGAAGAGAGGGAAAGGAACCCAGAAGCTAAAAGCAAGCGAAAGCTTGGCGAGCAGCATCAGCAATCTGCATCGAGTCGTGACGGGAGCTCAAGATCTCACGAAGGTCCTCCTCACTGACGACTACTTCAGCGACGTCAATCCACGTTCCATGAGGAGGCTGATGAACATTGTCTACATTACTGGCGAGTATTTTTCTTTTCTTCCTGATTTTTAAAATTAACAAAGTACTCAATTTCTTACATTTTAAAACTATGCTTGGTATTCATCTGGCTCATGCTTAATTTTTCATTAAATCCTTTAATCTATGCTTATTTATACATCTACTAATTAGGCTATAACAATGGCAGCCTGGTTGTGCGGCCATCTTAATAGTTTTTCTTACCATAAAATAAAATGAAAAAATTTAAACATTTCATCAAAGAAACTAAGCTCTTTTTTTTTTTACAAGTATTTCTTTTTTGTTACTAATGTAATAATTAAGTTTGATGTCTACATGGAAATGTAATAGAACTGGAAACGTAGTCTTGAAAAAACTAAAAATCTGACTGCACTGTTATGTTTTTATTGAATCTTGCCTCGTTTCATCTTTTCTAACCTGCAGCTATTTTTTAAAGTATTTACTGAGGGCTCTTAACTCATTATGCTCAACAATCTCAGTTCACCACCTTTGGTGGATACTTCATATTTTTACCCAAATAAGGAAATTATAGCAGAGTAAACTGTTTTTCCTTGGGGGTGAGGTTTTGCATTTGTTTTTTAAGCCAACATGATCTTTCAAATTGCTAGTTAAGTTGAAATAAATTAATTTCTTGCTTTCATTTCAAATAATTTACGACCACTTGAAATGTTGCAGGTCGCCTTCTGAAAGCCTTCAACATTGATTTCAACTGGTATCACCTTGCCTCTTGGGTCAATATCACAGAGCAGTGGCCTTATCGTACGTCTTGGATTATCATGTACTATGAAATGCATGAAAATGAATTTGATGATGTTTTGCCTTTGAAAACTATTTATGAAAAGTATGATATTTTTATCAAATCAATTTGGTTTAAATTATTTTTTTTACATATTTAAAAACTTATTTACAATTTTCAATTTCAAAATGGACTTATTATAAATGATGCAAAAATCTGAAATGAAAATTAGTTTTCATTGCAGATATGTGTCTAATTTATGTTATTTTAAAATATTTTTTATTTTTTATGTTCAAATTTCATAAAAGAAAGCAGGAGGGGAGGGAGATTACCTACTAAAGCAAAATTCTGTAATGGGTTGCTATTTTTGACTGTGAAATAATACATGAATAATGATTAACTGATTATTGAAATTCCAGAAAAGCAAACATTAGACAAAAACAAGTTGTTTCTATATATATATATATATATATTTTTTTTTTTTTTTTTTTGCTTACATTATTTGTTTTGTTTCTGCTTACAAATTTTAAAATTTCTTTTTCCTTAGTTATAAATGTCATTTCAAAGATATTTTTAGAAGCAAAATGTCTAAAAATTTTCAATTTTCAGCTAAGAAAAGTATTTATGTAGACTCTCTCCCATATTTATTTATTTTTTTCTTAGTTTATTTATTTTACTTATTTTACTTTTTATAATTTCTGTTATGATCATTTATAAATTCCAGTTAAAAATATTTTTCTCCCCCAGAATCAAATGCTACATTCCATCGTCTAAAGACCAGGAGCCCACCTTGGATTTGGATCATGATGAAAAGAAATTTGAAGTTTTTCTTTCATTTCACTCCAGCAGCCTTCAGGTTAATGATTTGAAAGTTTTCCTGCCTTTTACTATAAACCTTGATCCTTTCATTCGAAAAGTCTTACAAGGTGAGATACTGGTGTCATTATGACTTTGTTTGTCTTAATAGGTTTCATTTCCATGTTTTCTGGATTCTGTAAGTTTTCTGTTTTAAAATTT
Organism: Uloborus plumipes; assembly: GCA_038373865.1. Lineage (NCBI taxonomy): Eukaryota > Metazoa > Arthropoda > Arachnida > Araneae > Uloboridae > Uloborus > Uloborus plumipes. The sequence continues at coordinate 31,702 of JAXGGA010008700.1, read as the reverse complement.
TTAAAGCATGCATTTATCCTACGGGACTGCTACTTTTGTCATAATCCCCCCCCCCGGCATAAAATTGCTTAAAATATTACTTTTTCAGTGATATGTATACTATAATCTTGTTAATCCAAGGAAGCATAAATTTCAACTGTATGTATAAAACTAAGCCTTTTTCTTTGATTTTATAATCTAGTATGTTGAATTCATGTTCTTAGTAATTCAAATTGGTGTTGGTCCTGTTTAACTGGAATTATCCGGACTTGATTTTATATAGACAGGGTATTCTATTTTAATCTGCTAGGTCTTTATTTTTGCAACCATTCGTCCTAGATGCATACTTCCAACTGCAAAAATGCTCAAAATGAAGTGAGCTAAGATATTGAAAGTTAGAAGTGAAAAAAAATCTGAAATCGAGCATTTAACATTTAAGACGGACTCCATATCCCCTAACGTATATTTACGGAAATCAAAAGCATAAAAAAACAACACAAAAAGTTTGGCCCCCTTGAGTTTAAAAAAAAAAAAAAAAATTTTTTTTCATTTTTTTTTTATTTTTTTCATTTTTTTAAAACAAGAAATTAAATGCACTCGCGGCTGCATTTAGTCCGTAAGTTTGTGCACTCCTATTATTAGTATGAGTTTTTTTTAAAATAATATTTCAAAAATATACGTACCGTAAAATCCCGAAAGTAACCCATCCATTGAACATACCTCCCCCCCCTTATTTGTCCAAATGAAAATTTATCTCAAATCCCAAATATACTTAATCTTAAATCTTGATTATAACCCCCCCCCCACCCCCCACTCTCCCTGAAATGTATCTGTTTGGTTTTGAAAAGGAGGGAGGTTACTTTTGGGATTTTACAGTATTTACTTTTTTTCCCAGAAACTCATCAGCAGATTTCAGAGTTCTTAAAAAGTGACTTGAAGCCATCTAGCTCCCCTCCGACAAAATGTGATGCATTGAGCATACGAATCCAGCAGCATATAGCCACTCCTCTTCACCATCAAGACTATAGTCATACTATGGGGTACTTGCCTATGCAGCATGCACATCACACGAGAAAAGATATATTCCAAAGCAACACTGCATCACCTGTACACCAGTTCCCTACAGCGCCCTCCCCTTGGTGGAATTATCCAATGGAACATGTTGCTTCACATCAGGCCATGTACCACTCTTCTAAGTCCTCATCATTAATGGTATGTTTTGATGTTTCTGTCCATATGATGTATTTGGTATTGCCGTGTGATCTAGTGAGAGATCTTTTTTTTTTTTAAATCTGTTTAGATATTGTTGAGAAACAGTGATTAAAAATGTTATTGTAACTATAGTTAAGGCAAACCTTAGCTGACAATGTTATAAGGCTGTGATTAGGGTCTGGTAGTCTTCACAATGTTGCCAGGTTAGTTTTGCTCTAACTTTAGTGTTTCGGAAAACATATTTTTACTCTTGAACAATTTCATTGTAACAGACTACAAAATATTTTAATGCCATTAATTATAAACAACAAAAGAATGCGGTAAGAAATTAACACATATCATCATTGTTTCCACATACTGTCATAAATATGTCTATTACATACAAAGCAACTGATAAATCTTTTTTGAAAATCGTATATTTTGTGCAAAAGGTGTGTAGAAGTAATTCTCTCAGAAAATTTGCTTAGTGCCATGGAAATTTCCTTAAATATAATGTAAAAGCAATTTGTATGTGTAATGGACTAACATTTAATTTGTAACAGACAAACAATGAATTAAATGCCCTAGTAGAAATATAGATAGATTTTAAATTTCAAGTCACTATGGTAAAATAGAATAAACCTAGCTTGTGTACCTTACACTCACAACACTCCCCTTTTTCAAGCTTTGCTTATGCCCCTGACTCCGGTGGTTTTAACATAGATTCCTTTCCCATTAGCCACTACAAACAGACAAGATGCACGACAATCGATGTTAGCACTACATTTCTGACTTGGGAAACAATGATTGTAGAGCGTTTATCAGATGATTTAATTAATTCTTCATTTCAGTTCTTTCTTACTCGCTGGTAAAAACACAACACTGTATAGCCGTAATACTTCTACTTCCATAGCTGTAAAGAGGTGCACTTTTGAGCCATCTTATTATTTATTTTACAAAAGATTCAAATAGAAAAGGAAATCAAGCAGTTAAGGATGTAGTTAATAAATAGAAAATGTCACGTGAGCCATTCTAGCCAATGGCGATTGCCATTTCATTCAACTTCAACTAACACTCCATTCTCCTAAGCCGTTCTTGCAGCAACTTGGAGAAGACACAAAACGTTCAATACGAGTTTTAGCTTTAAGCTCGTTTTGGGGGACCCTAGTGTTTTCTCTTTGGTGAGATGGTATTGAGAATACGGCCGTTAAAGCAGCAATGCTTAACCTGTGACGCCTGAGTTGCATGTGGTCTGCCAGGTTTTTCCACCAAGTCGAAAAAATTGACAATAGCTTGGAATTGCTTTTACGTATTTTTGTAGAAAACACACACATCAAAAAATAGAGCCCAGCCCAGCATTAGAACTACTCATGTAAGATTATAGAATAAGACGAAATTTTGTTTATCAAGAGGTGATTATTTAATTTTAATACTTTTTGAGTGTACTTTAAAAAAAAAAAAAACATGAGTTTTGTAAGGGACTTTTGGGACCCAAAAATGAAATGTACACAGATTTCTGGTTCTGTAGAACCAAAATTATTTTAGCAGTAAGCTTAGTTTCAGCAATTTTCTTTTAAATTATTTTCTGATGATGTTGCTGTAATGTTCAGCTAGTTTTAAGGAGCAATATAGAAATTCCTTAGTAACAGATTTATCAAACGTGTTCAAGATGTATCAAGACGTGTTCTCAAAACTCCCGACAAAGAGTACTAATATTTATGATCTTCATTTCACTGCATGAACTTTATGAAGAGCATGGGCTCTACTTCTTTATAATGCAATTAAATTTTGACGATATTTAATCAATATTTCTTGGCTTAGTAACATATGTATCTCATGACTATGTTTATTACTATGTTCATTTTATTATGTAACCTTTCAAACACATTTTCATTCACTGGAACTGATTTTTAAAACTTAAATTGTAATTAGTAATGCAGAAAATCTCGTAAGAAATTAAATTCTGAACCCTCCATACGTTGATATTTTTCCGTCTTTCCTTAATGTGTTGAGTTATCAATATTTCATTGAACGAGGGCTGTCTGAAAAGTTTCCGACCTCGATATGAAAAGGGCAAAACCTATGAAACAAAGAAAGATGTTCTTATTAAGGAGTCTTTTGGAAACTTGGAACCGTAGTTTTGGCTATTTTTAATTGAAATTGTGTGCGTGACAGCCATACTAGTGAGTTGCTACAACAGTTTTTTTGAAAATGTAAAAAATCGAATATCAAGCTCTGATTCGATACTTGTTTTAAAAAGGAAATACGCCTGCACAAATTAAAAAGGAGTTGGACTCTGTGTATGGGGACTCTGCACCATCGTCTACAACCATCAAATTTTGGGTAGCGGAATTTAAACGTGGCCGTACCAGTTAGAGTGTTCATGAACGCTCAGGTCGACCCAAAACTGCTACCACTGATGAACACATTGCTAAAACTCATCAAATGGTGCTGGATGACGCAGATTGAAGGTCAGATAGATAGAAGAAACTATGAATATCTCTAAGGAATGTGCACGCCACATTTTAAATGAGAAATTAAGCACGCGGAAGCTGGCTGCACTTTGACTGCCGCGTTTGCACAATCTGACCAGAAACGTGTCCGAATGAACATTTGCAGCGCACTTCTGGCACAATGAACCAGAGTTTTTCTGACGACTTATCACTGTGGATGAAACGTGGATTCATCAGTACACTCCAGAAACAAAAATTCAGTCAAAACAATGGACTGCAAAGTGAGAACAGTTCCAAAAAAGGCCAAAACAGTTCCTTCTGCAGGAAAAGTGATGCCGACCGTTTTCTGGGATAGCCATAGAGTGATACTCATTGACTACCTTAAAATGGTAAAAGCCATAACAGGAGCATACTATTCTACTCTCCTTGACAAATTGAAGAAGGAAATACAAGGAAACAGACCGCATTTGAAAAAGAAAAAAGTTCTTTTTCATCAAGAAAATGCTCCTGCTCACACCTCAGTGGTTTCAATGGCCAAAATTCACGAGTTAAGGCTCCAAGTCGTTGAACACCCACCCTACTCACCAGACCTGGCCCCAAGCGACCCTTTCTTGGTCCCAAAGCTGAAAGAAGCACTTGGAGGACAAAGGTTTTCATCAAATGAGGAGGTCATAAACTTTGTCAACAGCTTTTTTGAGGACACATTTTCATCACTACTTTTGGATGGGTTAAAAGGATGGGAGCATTACTGGATGACGTGTGTGGACTTACAAGGAGACTATATCAAAAAGTAACAGCCAGTTTGGACGATAAATATATTTTATCTATGTTAGGTCGGAAACTTTTCAGACAGCCCTCGTAAATGCTATGTGTATTTGTTTTGCTTGCTGGTATATCATGCTGTTAATCAGATACATCATTGTCATGTTTACTGATAATTTATGTATTATCTATTTGTTACAATTATTTTCCTGTTTTTAGCTTTTGCCTGATCAAGAGAAGCTTAGTACCCTTTCAGTATCTGGTGTTTCAGACTTGTTGAGGTCCCAAGAAAAGCTGAACAAGAAGAAATTAGACAGTTACATCGCTACAATAGAAGACAACAACATCAACGGTCAGGTGCTGCTCACCTGTGACTTGAAGGAACTTAAGGAAAACCTGAACATGTCCTTCGGTGACTGGGAGCTGTTCCGGGTCTTGATCCTGACCTTGAGAGAGCATGAAATGGAGAACGTCAACTGCAGCTTTAGCAATGAAGAGAAGAGCACTACTGTGGTGCCCCTCAAACCAACCGGTTCATTTAAAAACAAAACCAGTTCAGTTGGCTCTCCGGAAATTAAATCTAGTGACAGCGTTACCGTGGGGAAAGGTTCCAGATCTGCTGCTGAGCCCTCTGATAGTGTAAATGCCTCACAAAGGTCTAGAGCTAGCATCCTGGAGAAACAAGTATTATTTTCTCTTTGTTCAACTTTGCCTTTTGTTTTTTAAGTACTTTATTATTAATTTCATATAACTGTATTAAATTTGTATTTTAAACTTAGTAACAAATTTAGGCAGGGATTCAAGTGAAACAGCACTGCGATCGCTTCGAATGCAATCGCTACTGGAAGTGAATTACATTATCATCAGCTTAACTTGGCGCTGACGTCACTACGAGTGGAGCCAATAAGAGCTCACAAGCAGTCGGCCATCTCCTCTTATTCGCCAAGTAGGCTGTGACGTTTTATCTAGCTCGTTTTTCATAGGCAAACGTCACGATGAACGTTCTAATGTAATTCATTTCCAGTATCAAGAAACGTTCTAATGTAATTCATTTCCAGTAGCGATTGCAGTTTGCGATAGCCTGTTTGACTTGAATCCCTGCCTAAGAATCAAGTAGCTGTAAAAGTGGACGTCAAGTTTAATGAAATAAACCCATTTTATTATTTCTTTTTTCCGTCTAACACTCAGTAAACTGAAAGTACTAAGGCCATATGTGAATTACAGATACATCAGTTGACTATCTTCTTTTTTTTTTTTTTACTACTGGTGATAGGCAATCTATTTCAAGAAAATCTTTTGATTTGCTGCTACTAGAAACTAATATATTTGAATCCAAGATTAAAATAAGAAAAGATAATAAATATTGCAAATTATAATGAAATCTTATTAACATTAGAAAGACTGAAACTTAGCATACATCTATATTGCTCAAAAGCAATGACTGCATTGTGAAAAAATAATTAATGTGTCAAGAAATGTGTAAAATAATTTTTAATATTTTATAAAATAATTTTATTTTTTTATCAAAAAAAAAAATCCAATTTAAATAAAAAAAAGGAATCTGATTTAAATCATATAAATCCATTTTTTTATTTTTTTGAAAAAATCTTGATTTTTTTAACACCCTGCCTTATTTCAATTTTGGCATACATGCCTAAACTAATACAGTGGCCACTGCTTTATGAATCTCGTTTATTCTAAACAGTTTTGATTCAATAAAGCAGCTGATTCAATACTACAGCTAATTTAATGAATTTGGATTTTTTTTTGTTTTTGATGATTTGACTCATTTTAGTGGCTGATACAACTAACCACTAATTCAATTAACCGGCATCCACTGTACATAGAAAATGTGGTAGTCTCATGCCAACACATAAGTCCTGGTGCACTAAATTTACAGTAAAATTAATTTGAACTTGTAACACCCATACCACCATTTGGCAGCATTTTGCGATGATGCAGAAGAAAATAAAGTCAAATTTGGCAACCCAGCTAAATGAATTCATTGTGTGATAAGGTAATCACTAATGCTTGCTAGTATTTTCCAATCATTATTATTTTTGAAATTTAAAAAAAACCATGTGTATGCTTTTTCACAAGAAATGAAAAATATTCATTCTTCATATTGCTTTTAACTACACAAAAGCTGAATTGACACATTTTTTTTTTCATTATTTAATTCTGTAAGTATTAAGCCACAAAGCTTGCTAAATAAAAAGTTGCTTATTGAAACTCTATATATTTCCACCACAGTGGCTAGTTTTTTGGCTTTTTCTTTTTTACCTTGTAGTGTTGTCTAACAAGTAGTTGATTCTCCTCTAACCTTGGCGCACTAACATTTCCTCTTTCTCCTTTCCTTTCCATGCTAGCCTATAGCCTGGCAGAGAGTCTTAAATGAGGTGCGATTTATTTTCTTTTTTATGATTATATTTTAGTGTTATGAAGTTATGATTATATTTAGTGTTATATTTACTTTTTAATCAAATGTTTGAAAGTAACGAAGTTTTTACAGAAATTTGCTGGTTCTTTTGTATGTTCATTGATTTTAAACCATATCTCTCACCGAGAATGAAAGGGGCACATATTTTTTTTTTAAACAATGATAATTTAATACTAATCCACTTTAAAAAGTGCCTCTTACATTCTCTGTGTGCAATATGTTAAATGTTTTGTGTATTTTTCTTGATATGAAATACTTGTTAAATACCTACTTCATTTCAGTTCTTTTGTATTGTGCACTTTTTATATTTTCGAGATGTGTTTTGCGATTTCTTATGCAATACTTTTTCGTAACATTTATTCAACACAATAAATTGAGGGAGAAAGTTCTCTGAAATTTTTTGAATAGATGTACCCCAGAATTCGTTTTCTTTTTTTTTAAGTAAATATAAATGTGCATGTTGAGTTACATAAGTAAAACTTTCCACTATGCAAAAACAAGTTTTTCGTGTGAAATAAGCAAGCTGGTGTACAAACCACAGAAAACAGGTGGTTTTAAATCCAGGAAGCAAGCATGTAAGTGTTCAAATAAGCAAAAGAAGTTATTTCCTTCCTTAATTTTTCCAACTAAAATCTGATGTTGCTGAACAACCATGACTTACATAAAATTGTTTCAAATTATTCAGTCAGTGTTCAGTTAGAGCAAAATGTTCAATTAGTCACTCAAGTAACGAGAAACAACTAAATATTAATTGCATCACTTTAAGCATTTTTTTTTTTTTTTTTTTGCAATTGGAAATTCTGACAGAGTCGGTGAAAATATTGTTAAGTATAGCAGTGGTGTATATATGATAAAATTTTGGAGAGGGCCCACATAACCAGGCTGAGACGTCCCCCCCCCCTACACACACTATTTTTTTTCTTTTTTAACTTGATTGTAATCTAAAGTTGAAGGCTGCAGTACCAGATCTATAATTTTTCAGAAGAGGATTAATTTTTCCAAGCTAATAAAGAAAGGGGAGGTTCTAGCTCTCTTCTGAACTTTTTTCCGAATGAAGATAACTGCCGAAATTTTAAATTGAAGTCAACTTTAGGCCATCTCTCGAAAGGAAGGTTTCAGGGACGAGCAACTATCCCTCAGAGGTTTACGATACTTCAGTTTGAAAAATGCAAGTTCAAGGTTCTAGTTCCGGTTATCTTCCAAGACGTTCACTGAGGAAGATACCCCTGAAATCGCTCAAAATTGGAAACATACAAACGCAACTTCAAACTATCTGCGGTAGTAAAGTTAGAGAAAAGATTGTTTCCGAAGTTCTCCTCAGCAGTGTTTTGGAATTGATGTCCTAAAAATGCAATGTAGCTTCCCTTTAATGATGCTGACGTTAGGAAAAGGATTTTGGAGCCGTCCCCCAGAAATTTTGTGACATTGAAGTTTTAAAGCAACGCAACTACATGTTATAACTCTTTAAAAGGAGATGAAAGGGTAAAGTTATCTCTCTCTCTCTGAAATTTTTCGAAATTGAAAGCCTAAAAATGAATTTTTACTATATGATAGGTAATGAAAATGGTTTGAGAGCTTTCCTGAAAAGTTTTAGGCGTTAGGACTCAAAAATGCCATTTTAAATTATCTTAAATGATGTTATGGAAAAGTGTGAAAAAAATGGGAGCGGTCTTTTCTAAAAAAACATTTGAAAATTTTCTTTGAATATGTTTGAAACAAATGACAGTAGATGAAAGATCTCTACCGGAAATTGTTTGAATTTTAAATGACACTATCTCCGAATTTTGGGCGTAAATTCGGCATTAGAAAGCATCTATTTTTTGTTTCGTTTTTGGAGCTAAAAGCCTGGAAATTTTTTTTGAAAAAACGCTAACAGAACTAAGTTTTAGTTTGAAATTTTCATTTTTCTGGGATGGGCCAGGGCCCCCCCCCCCCCTATATACTCCCTTGAAGTATAGCAACATAAAAATATGTACATTAAAATTTTAGGTCACTATGGAAGAATCGATGATTGTTGGGGCTTTGGAAACGTTAAATGAAGATGCCCTGGAAGACGCAATGGAAGAAAAAGGTTTAATGAGTAGAAAAGCATCCAACTCAGCAGTTTCTTCAGCCAACCCTCTGAGCCCCATTCTGTCTGATCCAGAAGAGGTGGGCTCTGATGATCGTTTGGAAGTGGATAGTATGCCCAATGTTGCACATACACCATCCGATGTGGACGTGTTATTTCTGAGGAGCTTGCAAAACTCTCCCTTGCTACGTGTGAGGTAATGTTTGCTTGAATTCAAGAAGTGAATAATATCATAAATGTTTGCATGAAAAATCATACAGAGTTACTCTTGAATATTGTGTTTTAAAATCAGTTTCTTGTGTAGTTACACACTTTCTCATGATGCAGATTTTTTTTTAAACTTTTTAATTTTATTATTTGTATATGTAGTTATTTTTAAATCTTGTTTCAGTTTCTAACTAATATAATTTTTTTAAAAAATAAAACTTCTTAAAATTTCAGTGCAATATCTCTCAGTGATTCAATGACAGATGCTGAGACATCATCCCTTGGACGTATGTCTCAGAACTTTGGCCCTCTATTGGAGACATCTACCCTTTCCGGTACAAAGAGTGATGATTACGATTCAGCATCTGTGACATCAAGCCCATCTAGGAGCTTTGAGATGGATAAAAACAAAACAAGAAGTTCTGTTCCACGGCCGTCGTCTTTAGTTTGTGACTCTGCGAGCAATTCAGTAATGGTCAGGAGTGAGGGCTCATTCAAAGGTAAACCGAACCTTACTGAAAAGTCCACAAAGAAGCATTTGGAAAAAGGAAACTCTTTCAGCCTTGGCAGCTGCAAGTCTAAGTTGGTAAAAAGAAAATCTGCATCAAAGTCCGACTCTTCCGACAGTTCTACCGAGACTGATGAAAAAGTAAAACCAAAGTGCTCTTCTCAGAAAACTATACCCACTCCGGGATCCGATGCAGATGGATTCTTCTCGGATGATGAACATACTCCCTTAGTGTCGCCTTTTCACATTAACCGTTCTAGTCACTATAATTTACAATACATTTCAAAGTCAGAGAAAGAAAGTACGCCGGAGAAATGTATTCCGAAGCAGAGCAAGTCTGACCTGGGACCTCACCGGAAGATCAGGAATACCCTGGAGAGGCAGTTTTCCATAGACAGCAATTTGTGTGATCGATCCAGGCCTCCACCCACTTCGACTTCTATGGTGGAGATTGCGACACCCAGTTCTATGCAATACGTGCCCGTTCTTCCAGCATACGGACAAGATGTCACAGATTCACCTTCGGATTCTATTCCAATATCATCTCTTTTAGAAAGTCAGCTGCATAATGAAACTGTCCTGTGAATGTAGCAACCTGTCTGAAGAAGAATAGTCATTGCTGCTCTTGAGCACAGTAACTATGAAGCACACTTAATGTGAGTAAGATTGAATCATTGCTGGTTCTGTCGAAAATATTGTATAATATTGACCAAAATAGGAGTAGGGGTGATTATATGTTTAAAAATAAATCAAATTTTTGGAGAAAATGTTAGATATACAACACACACATGTATTGTGCCCGCTGAAGTCCTATCCCACCCTCTTAACTTCAGGTAGGGCTGTTGCTATGTTCATAAAAGAAGTATCTGTATAATAAAGCAACCATGCCTTACTAAATAAAACTACTGAAGGAGAAGAAGCATTAATTAACTCTGGGGTTCTCATCCATTTTTAACTCATATACCTTTTTATGTATCATTAATATCTATACCCCTAACAAAAAACTTAAGTTTAATTAAAATGTGTTATATTAGGACATTTCATTACAAAGTCTTTTTTAATCAGAAATAAAGTTTAAAAAGTTCCATGAAATAGTAAATAGGGGTCATTTTTGTTTACTAAGTTGATCGATGCTCAGGTCTAGCTTTGTCAAATGTAGAGGCAAATCGATCTCAACATCAAGCTTGTTTCTATACTCCCTTTTGAAGATAAGCTAAACTCGAAAACCCTTTTTCATGATATTTAATTGTTGTAAAGCACAGGCGGTACTTCACATTAATGTGTTAGTTTTTTGCAATAATTTCATTTCAATGTAGGTTCACACAGATATAAATCAACCTTTTTTTATGAAAAAGTTAAGCATTACTTATATGATTTTGTATATATTTTTCGGCCATTATTGTGGACCCCAAACAAATTTTTGCATAGCTCCAAGGGGTACCTGTATCACAGGTTGAAGACCATTGATACGAAGTATTAAATTGTATTTTTAATTATTGCCAATTTGGATATTTATTAACAAATCATTCAAAAGTTTTCCTTACTGGAAGTCTGGAATAGTTTTACCCCTGGTTTAACTTTTGACATAAAAAAATTTCGGACATTATAAGTTAGGCAAATGTACCAAAGTAAAAATGTGTTCAGGACCGTAAGTTAAAATTTTTCGAGAAGGGAAGGGGGGTGCAAAGGGAAAATACTCAATGTAAATTATCCCAAAAAAAAGCAAAAACCACAACCACATATGTAAATTTATTAGTTTCCCATGACCCCCCCCCTCCCCGATTGACCAAATGGCATGCCTGTGTGTGTTAACTATGAAATAAAGGTAATGCATTTGAAACAGAATTTATTTCGGTTAATTGCATTTAGAGACATTCTTAGCAGGGTTAATTTGTTCGGTTTAAAATCGTAACCTGAATTCAAACACGAAAAATTAATTATTCATTAATCCTAACCATGATGGTATTCATACAATGTGCATTTTTATTCAATCGTCAAAAAAAAAAAATTTAGAAGAAATGAAGTGCAGTCAAACCTGTCAGGGACCGCGCTAAGGATTTTGAGTTGTTAGCCAGTAAATTAGCCAAATTTCAAAAGTCTTAGCCAAACTTCGAGAGTTTTAGTCAAATAATTTTAATTATTTATTTTTTTACTGTAATACATGTATTTTTTCCCCAAGTGAAAATTTCTGACAATTTTCCATTCGCCAATACTTTAGCCAAATCAGAAATTTTTTCGCCGAATTTTCTATTTTATCGCATTTGGCGAAATGGCGAATGCTTAGCGCGGTCCCTGAGCCTGTATATCTTGAATTTCATGGGACAGAAAAAAAAATTGAGATGAAAGAGGTTTTGAGAGGCAGAGGTTTCTGATAAAGCATTGAAAATAAGCAAATTGAAACAAAAAAAGTCAGAGTTAAGATTCTCAAGCATTTATATTGTGATCACACGTTTGACTAATTATAGTGATTATATATTGATAGTAAATTTATACAGATCTTTAAGGATGAACATAATTGTTGAATGGTTGTTTATTCATTTCAAAATGTTGAGATTTCACTTTTATCCTCGATCGAAATGATTTAAACATTAGAACGGCATAGACACACAGAATCCAGCACAATATTCGTTCTCCATGACGCGAAAGAAGGCTGGCTATATGTCTCACAAGACGTGAAGGACTATATGACTGCTGATGTCAAAGAGGGAATGCTTTTTGCCTCGTTTTACTGTTGTTAAAGATAGCTGTGGATCAAATGTAGAAATTATTTGTAACAAGAATTAGAGTTATAGAGATTTTCAGGAAAACTAACTGGGTGATAAACATGGAAAACAGCATTAAATTTAGGCCATAAATAAAGGAAAATAAAAAAACATAGAGGTTTTCAAGATAGACAGGTTCGACTGTATTGAAAAGTATCATATACTTTTTTAGATTTATTTTTCTAGTGCATTTATGTTTCTCAGGAATAGCCCTTTTGTTGATTGTATTACAAGATATATTTTTATTTACTTTTAATAGTTTGTATGAGAAGGTTTTTTTTTATTCACCCAATTATATATTTTTATAGCTGCATATGGCAAAAAATTGAGAATTTGTTAACATTTTAATTTTTTACTCAATATGATTGGCAGAGTTCTAGGGGAAGCAATACGTAAGCTGCCATGGATGTTATATAAATGAGCGATGTTTCAATTATTTTCCCTCAATTTGAAAATTTACAAAGTAAAAAAACAATTCAATATTTTATATCGGTATTTAACATGAATAAATTTTCTAGTGGCTCGAAAATTACTCTTTTAACAACAATTATAAAAGCCATAACTCTGGCTATTGTTTTTACCAACAACTATTTATTTGTTATTACTATTATTTATTTGTTACTATAAGATTTTTTTTGGAAACCTTTGGCTTGAGAACATGCAAATTGAATCATTCACGAAAATGTAATTTATCTTTGCAATCACAAAATAGTTATTTAGAAGTTATTTAGTCTTTCTGTTTAATAAAGTGCAATATATTTACATAGATGCAATAAGTACAGTAAACTTCTGATTATCTGCGGTCGGGTTATCCGCAGGTCTTTCACACTAGTTTTCCTTTTTATGGTGATTATTTACTGAATGCAGAAAAATTAAACTGCTTTACAGGTCGTTTATAGCTTCTCATGATATATTTTACATTCAATGTAGACCATTTTTGCTATAATTTAAACACATGCATTATGTTATTGACATCTTTTAACTATTGCATACAATAGTGTCATTTTTTCGAAATATTTCTGTAGTGTTTACTTTACCGTGCCACCCTAGTCTGCGGATAATTGGGAGTCTAATGTATTATGCATTTTTGAAAATAAATGATAATTTAAAAAGTGTTGTGTTTGTGATTTCTTAAGTTTCTTTTTTGAAGGGTTATTACAGCTCCACAGTTGTGGCACTATGAAGCAAAGAAATTAGGGTGGACTTTTTAAAGTTTTGAGTTAAATGTGTGTAAAGTTCAAACCGTAGGTAGGGTTAAATGAAAAAGTTATGCTAAATCATGCTATATAGCAGCACCTTCCATTACGATCTTGAGCTACCGAACCGATATTGGTTTCAACATTTGTTCTAGTTATCTTTGAATTTTTAGTTTTGGCACTTACACACCTTTGCTTCTAGGTGCTTTTTGTCCTTGATTGATTACGTAGAATGTTTTGAATTATATCAATTCACAAACTATTTTCAAAAATAAAATGTTGCACAAACAGAACACTGAAAAAACTTTGTCTTCTAAAATCATAAGAAATAACTGCAAAAATTTCAGGTATTAGACCTGCCTATCTCTTATAAAAACTGTTAGAATAGCAGGAATATTAACATAAAGTAACACATAGCAATAATATGCCAAACAATTATATCAGTTGAAAAATTCAGTATAGCATTTGCTTTCATTTCTTGTGTGAAAGTCATTGAATACTATATTTAGTATCTGATTAGACAATTTAGTTCAACACAAACTTCTTCAAGTCTTATTTTGAACCACATGCAACATAATAATTTTCAAATTGCCATATTTTATATGTTTAAATATTAGTTGATATGAGAACTTACTTTTATAAAGGCTGCACATTTCCCTCATCTGATATAGGGTATAAAAAAGGTTGCAAATGAGGATAAGTGGGCCAATAATATCACTAAATATAAAGCAATTCAAATGGTTGAATTGCAAAGAAAATTCTGTATAACTTGGAAACGAATTTGGTTTCTATTATGGACTTAAACGTACAAATATCTATATGTATAAAAAAGTTTGTCACCCTAAATATTCCTTAAACTTGGCCTAGGCTTATTAAATGAAAAAGTAGTTAATATTTTTATTAAAAATTTCAACTCATTAGTTTTAATCAACAAGTAAAATTCTTAATGAATTTGTGCACTATTACATAAAAGAAATATTAATTGTTAAAAACATTTTTCAATAATTTATTTATGTACAAATGTTTTATAATTCATATCAAGTGCTATATAGATTCTGCTAGTCGACTTGATAAGTGGCGCATAGTTCCATATACTTTTGAAGGGGCACTTCCTGTAAAAATAAAAAAAATTTCAACTCAGTGATTTCATGTAATATTAACAAATATTGGTTAAAACATGATTAAAGATATGAAAGATGTCTTATGTTCTCAAGGGGCAAGTTTTTCAAATAAAAAAGGAATGTGTCCAAAATTTAGCTTTTGGTAAGTAAAAAGGTACAGGAATTAATACTTAAATAGTGAAACCTTTCTTTTACAAAAAGTGTTCAAAAGCAGAAAATATCAACAAACACAATAAAGAATTATGTTGAAATAAAATGAGAAATTATTCCTATTTATTCAATAATTTATTTTTTATTACAAGGTAATAAGTTTCAATCTTTATCAAATATGATTATAAAATAAGAATTAAATTTATCCTAAACTTCCCAGATTTAAAACTATTATTTATTGCTTTTCAATTCCTGTCTTGCTCCATCTCACTCCATTTCAAATTTGTTTTAAAAGACGGAAATCCGTTAAAAGATTAGGAACTTTCACTCCTGCAATTATGATAATGTTATTATTAAAATTTATTTTTGTTTAAAATTATAAAAAGTTTTATAGTTATTTTCCTGTTTAACTTTCAAATTATTTACTTTTTTGTAAAAGAAAGGAATCAAATTGAACACTTTGAAAATGTTTGTTACTGTAAAATCATACAGTAACACCTCATTATATTGCAACTTATACTAGTGCTCATTTAGATATGTTGTGTTTTCCCTGTCCTTTGAAAAAAATTAAAAGCAACAAAACTTTTTTCTAAGTTTAAGATCATCTAAGTAGCAAAAACCTTGTTTTCTCAACAGAATTCCTTACCTTCCCTATGAAGTGCTACAAGAGAAACTAGGAATGATTTAAGGAAAGAAAAATATTTTTAAAATTTGGGGGAAAAAACTTACCTAAAATAAGATTACAGATTGTTGTTCTTGCTGCTCTAATATTCTGATAGGATCCCAGTATATGTATTTTACTGTAAAAACATAATATGTTTCAAAATATTTAACACTGAAAAAGCAAAGTATGATTGAAAAAACAGTTGAAGATAGTATATAAGTTTCTTTTTCCTGATTAATCCATACACTTAAAGATTTAAAAAAAAAAAATAAAATCAGGGTGGCCCGACCTGGGAATATCAGGAATTCCGAAAATTCTGAAAAAATCAGGGAAGTTATATCAGAACTAGAGTCCGTAATTTCTCAACACTAAAGTATTAAAAAAGGGGATGGGGGTTCGAGATTTCTTTCTTGGAATATTTTTAAAATGGGAAGATTAAAAAAATTATGGGAAGATTCCTCTTGTACTAGTTGTCGAGAGGAATCTTCCGTGAGGAGGGGAAGTGTTCGAAGCTTCCTGTCAAGAGGAAGCTTTGTCAAAGCCACTGAAGATGGCCGCCGCAAATGCAGCCGAAACGTTTGGGGCAACTCCATTCAGTCCACGCACAACAGCCTGGAATCTTCATTATAATATTTATGAAAATCGACCGATGGAAGGGAAGAAAGAGACCCACCTTCAGCTTTATTATTAGTAGAGAAAAACATAGAGCCCTAGAAAAAAATGAATAGCAAAATGCTGGATACTCTTACACAGATCTGTACGTGTTCTCTAAATACTCATTCAACTATTTTTATTCCCTTCATCTCCTATCCAATTCTTCATAAGAATTGATTTCAGATAGAAAAAAACGATATCTAGTGACAATTTACTACTGGAGATGTAGGTAACATGCACCAAACTTTTTAGTTGCTAAAAAAAAGCTAACTAAATTACTGATAAAATAAATGTGAGGTGCGTAAAAACTTAATACAAATTAAAACTTTAAAGAAGATGGTTACTTTTTTATTTAGAGTTGAAGTAAAGAAAGCATAAATCAAAACTTACCTATCTGCAACAACTATTCTTGTTTTGGTAGCATTTTCAATTGTATATTTTGTTTTTCCTCCTTTTCCCACAATTCTACCGATTGCTCTTGACATATGATCTCCGTGTAATGTTTTAACTATAAAGAATAGAATAAATTTGGAGACGTTACTTTTAGTTAGAAGTTAAAACGAATGTATAGGGGTGCACCAAATACTATGTTTTGCCGAATACCAAATGCTCAGTTACATTTTTCGACTAATATTTTGCTTTTTATGTTATGCCATGATATTGATTATTTTTATTTGTCAGTAAAATAATCTGAATTTATTAGGGCTATTCTTTATGGTCACTCTTGGTAAGTAACAGTTTAATGTGAAAATAAATTTAGTAGAAAACACAAGCTATTGAAACTGAAAAATATTTTGACTCAAAAGTTACATTCTATACCCATTTGCAGAAAAAAATATGTATATGTTAAAAAAAGCCACTTACCATCTTTAATGTCGAAAGATTCAAGAAATAATTCATCTAAACGAACTAATGCCATAGCATCCTAATGATAGAAAAAGAAAAAAAACCATGAATATTAATTATAATTATTATAACTGCTAAATATATTTTATAAAATCCTTAAAATAGTAAAAGATGAAATGATTTTAATGAATGCCTTAAAACATAAATAAAATTAATACATGCATACATCATAAAACTAAACTAGACGAAAATGCTTTAAGAGTGGTCAAAATGAACATTTAGGTTGGAATTTGAGAAGGAAATTTCTTAAGTACAATACGTCTTTCACTTTGTACAAGGGAGTAAAGACCTATCAATGATCTAAGTGCACAAATTTTTAAAAATCGGTAACACACCATATAATGTTATTTTTATAGAGGGACATGATATCTGCTCTTAAAAAGTTTTTGAGATAAATCCTGTAGTATGTGTAAGGAAAAAAATGAAATATCACACTACATATTTTAAAGGAAAATAATGTACCAGGGCCGTAAACAGACTATTGTTTCGAGGAGGGTTTTACCAACACATTTCTCCTGAATTTTATACGATAAAAATAATTTGATTTCATGTTCTACATTCTATTATTTTTTGTTACAGTAGACGCTTAAAGGGCATTAACATGAAAAAAAAAAAAAAAAAACATATCTTTCCAATGAAGAAAAAAATTCTGATGTGCACAAAGCATCTTTGCCCCAGTTAAAGATGTGTATTATTGGTTACCAAATTATGTTTGCAAAAATTACAAGATAAATACTGCATATAAATCAATTAATTTGTACTATCATTCAACAATGATAATTTCATTTTTAAAAAGTAAATGAGAAAAATTAAAAATAAAATAGTAATAATATTATTTTTCAGTAAAAAAGAGCATAAAAAGCATATTTTCTAACAGTTTTGAAAAATTTCGGAGGGGGTTTGAACCCTAAAAACCCACCCCTTAAATACAGCCATGTAATGTACCTAGAAGGTATAAAATTTCTAAGAATTTTAACTGAAGTTGCACAAATTAAATAGCAGCAAAATAAAGCAAAATCATTTTTTTTTTGTAAAAAATTAAAAAATACAAATTGGTTTACAAGACCTTTAGCAGGCAAATTTTTGTTTTTTGATTTCATTCGTTTCCCTAGTGAACTTAACTCAGTCTTTAATGGTGATTTACTTTCTGTTTAACTTGAATCTTGTTTTAAAATTAACCAAAATGTTTTTGAAGAAAAACTGATTCGAGCATACAAGTAGAAAAAAGAAATTGGATTTGTAAAAAGAAAAGAAAAGTATGAATATGTGAAAGAATCAGCCTAATAATAAAACTATGTCCAAAGAAAAGGAGTAAAATCATCATGTTTTGGCACAACTCTTGCCGAATATTCATCTGGGAATAATACATTACATCTTTCAAAACATTTAGACTTTTGTAAAAAAAACTTGTAATGTGTTGCCTAAAATGTCTGACAAGTTTTTAGATAGATAAAAATATATAAAACATGTAATTTGTGCTTATAGTAAGGAATAGAATCTTGACGTTTTAATACTGCTAACACATAAAATCCAGTAAAGCCTTGTCTAATGCCATTAGATTAAAATCTGATAACATTAAAACATTGCATAATTCTACGCCAAATTAAAATTTTTCCTCCAAAAAAAATGTTAATTATGAACAAATATTACTTACTTCAACTTCAAATCCTAAAGTAAAGGCTTGAATGAAATCTGTGGCTTTCTGTAGTGAAGCTATATCTTTTGTTTCTTTACAACTCTAAGCAGCAAAACATTTAGATGTTAAACAATATAAATAACAATTTTTTAAAAAAATCTAAAAAAATGCAAAATTGAACATTTATTTCGAGTGATTTTAGTTACTCTGATTTAACTTTATATTAGTATATTACTACACAATATTAACTATAGTTGCATACAAATAATGTAGACTGTGAACTGTCTAGAATAAATGAGAAAATGAAAATCCTGGATGTATTGTTATGTACACAAAATAAGAAGAGTAGGTAAGTATATCCTTAATAAGTTGGTGGTTGCTTCACGGAAGGGGGGGGGGGCAATCCATTTCGGGTGATACTCAAAATGTATTTAATATTTTATTAAAAATAAAAGTACTTTAATTCAGACAATTTCCTAACATGTCTTAAACTGAAATCAATCTGTGAAATTAGAAAGCAAATGGAGCACAGTACTGAAGGGTTGGGTTGGTTATATATGCTTGAAAGACAAATTTTACATAACATGCATTCAGAATTAGTAATTGCCTTAACTTAAACATTTGATACACCATAAAACACAAACAATTAGTGTCTGAAAGTCAAAATATTTAAATTTCATAAGCTTTTGTATACAAAATATATTAGAATCAAACATCACATTTAATTCATAAGCGAAACTTTGAAAATCTGATCAATCTTTAACTACATACCCGAATTTCAACCATTCTTGTCTTTAGGTTGAACCTAATATTTAGATTCAAATGCTGAACAACAGTTGTGAAGATTTTCATCCAGTTTTCTTTCAATGGTCCATACCGGTTTTGGGGAACAGGAATCTTTCGCATTTCTTCGCTGCCAGCCTAAAAGGATTTTTCATTTCTTTAATTTCAAGAAAATTTTCATTTGTAGCATCTAAAAAGTCTAAACAGGAGTTGTTTAACATCCATTATAATTTTTAACATTAATATATTCTATACTATACAGCCATTTGGAAAAAAAAAATATTTTAATAGTTCATTTCGTAAATACATGACAATATAAGAATGCAAAGAAAACTCTTCTAATTAATTTACAATTATCACTTTGGAAATTCAATTTTTAATGAAGTAAAATTGTTCAACATGAGCAACAAGGGACGAAGTGACAGAATGCTTAAGTTTTTTACATTTTCACTTTTTACAATAAAGTAATCTAATGAGACCCCACTTGTCATGCAATTTTAGCATTAAATTTTTAAATGCCTTATTCTACGCAATACATGTCTAACATTCTGAAAAAGAAGTCCAAGAGCCAAGAGAGTAAGGAGTCTAAGGTCCTTACAACTAATTTCAGTGCATCAAAAGCCTTAATTTTATTCTATGTTAAAATTAGTAATTATTAAACTAGTAAATGTGTGATATAGAAAACTTTTTAGGAATTGAAACTATCAGAACATTAGTACGTTGACACTAAAAGTCAAGATTAGCTAAAAATTATTTTTTGACAAGATGTTGTTATTGGTCATCAAACTGGCAATCTACTTATTTCCAAACAAAAGTACAAACTGCCGATGCATCGTGCTGATTATGAAAAGAAAATGGCCATTAGCATTGTCACTGGCGGCCAATTTTAACTTGGAGGGAAAATTGATCCATCTGCTGCACAAAACATCTAAATATATAACTTCAATCTAGGAATGCAATGAAACTTTGTTGGAAAAATAGTCAAAGATGACCAAATGTCTCATCATTTGGATTTTAAAATAAATATTATTTTTTTTAGAAAAGGTTTGTAAGTTATTTTTCACATTTTCTTTTATATACGAGGTATGATCAAAAAGAATCCGACTTTTGTTCATAAAACAAACGTTTATTATGATACAAGTATTTAATGCAAATCCCCTTCAAAGTAGTCTCCTTGGGCTGCCACACACTTCTCCCAACGCTTCTGCCACTGTTGAAAGTATCGCTGGAAGTCCTCCTTCGGTATGGCTCTCAGATGGTCTGTCGCATTCTGCATAATTTCTTCTCTGGTCTGAAATCTGGTCCCTTTTAGTGGCATTTTCAGCTTTGGGAAAAGCCAAAAATCGCAGGGAGCCATGTCAGGAGAGTAGGGAGGTTGACGAACCACTGGTGTGCTGTGTTTTGTCAAGAAGTTCTGAATTAAATGGGAATAATGTGCTGGAGCGTTATCATGATGGAGCTTCCAACTGCCTGTTGCCCACAGATCCGGGCGCTTGGCCCTCACTGCGACACGAAGGCGACGCAGAACCTCTTGGTAGTACTTCTTGGTGATTGTAGTACCGTGTGGTGCGTACTCGTGATGGACTAAGCCA
Organism: Uloborus plumipes; assembly: GCA_038373865.1. Classification (NCBI taxonomy): domain Eukaryota; kingdom Metazoa; phylum Arthropoda; class Arachnida; order Araneae; family Uloboridae; genus Uloborus; species Uloborus plumipes. Next base: position 10,627 of record JAXGGA010008700.1, on the reverse strand, counting down.
CTGGAGTCAAAAAAGGCAGTAAGCATGACCTTGACATTGCTGCAAACTTGCTTTGCTTTTTTGGGCCTAGGATGCTTCCACTGTGTTGACTGGCGCTTGGTTTCTGGGTCATACCCATAAACCCATGACTCGTCACCTGTAATCACTGTGTTCATAAAGTCGGGATCACCGTTCACAGTTTCCAGCATGTCTTGTGCGATCTCCAGACGAAGGTTTTTTTGCTCAAATGTTAGCAGCTTTGGTACAAATTTTGCTGAGACTCTCCTGAGGCCCAAGTCGTCAGTCAAAATTGATTGAATGGAACCAAAACTAATATTCACCTCGTCTACAAGCTCTCTGATCGTGATTCGGCGGTTCTGCATCACCAGGTTCCTCACTTGATCAATGATGGCATCGTTTTTCAATGTTGAGGGCCTCCCTGAGCGTGGTTCACTTTCAACTGTCAAGCGGCCATCTTTGAAGCGGTTGTACCACTCCTTTATCTGTGTCGTGCCCATCGTTTCATTTCCAAATACTTTTTTAATCTTGCGAATCACCAAGATTAAAACAAAATTTTATGCAATAACGCTGTTCGACTTTTTCTGACATTTAAAAAAAATAATTAAATCCGACGACACTCACTTGCACTTGTTCAATCATGAATGGCCTGAAGCAAAATGACTTGTATCGGAGCTGTAGAAAAAAATGAGCATGCGCACTAGTCATGCTCACAACCACACAGCAAGCCCCGCCCCCATAGCTGCGTTCGTTTGACCAATAAAAATTAAGGTCGGATACTTTTTGATCATACCTCGTATAGTAATCTAGTTAAGATGTATGCAAGTACATAGTGTAATATTACTACATGCAGAATGAAGTGAAGGGGGATTACGGTTTTAGAACTTGGTTCAAAGTGGCCACTAACTTTTTTAGGATTACTAGCCACTGGCCACCATCAGATTTTTTTAGTCTCAAGCTTTAGTTGACACCTACTTAACTCGACACGTTTTCGTGTTCCCTTAGGGTGTCGAGTTACTGAAATCCGATGTATATATAATGCCAATTTAATTACCAATAAAGCTCTTTTAGCTGGTGGGAAGTATGGCCTATCAGTTTTCGAGCTGTCAACTTCCATGCTGCTCTGTTGTTTTCTTTTTTTAGTTGCAGAGACAGACCAAGCTCCTTCATTTGCAGACTGATTATTGTTGCAATCCATATTACCTGCATATAATAACCGTATAAATTATTTTAAATACTAATTTATAAACTGAGAAACCTAGAACTAAAAGTAATCACTTACTACTTTCTAATTGAAATCCATAGTTTGACAGTTAAATAAAATAATATATACATTAAAACTGTCGCAGGAAAAAAATTCTCAGTTAACTTTATCCTTGTAGAGCAAATATTTCGTACAAGAAACAAACGCAATTGACTGATTTTTTTCAAAAAAGCACGAATTAAAATTTTGTTTTTTATAAACATTTCTTACCCAAGAGTGGTGTAGTCATAGAAAAAAAAAACACTCTGAATTATTCAGCTGCTATATTTGCTAAGAACAAAAGACAGGTGTCTTCTGACATGGATTAAAATCTTCTTCAAAACTATGTGAGAAAAACTTTGATAAGGGGCTATATACAAAGTGAAATGAACTCAAAGTCTGAATTTTCAAATGGGAACCCCTACAATTTGTTACATAATTAGGCGCGTACGGCCAAAAGAAAACTGAGTAACAAGCGGCATTACTTTAGGACCACTAGAGCAAAAGTTATGACCGACCAAAGATGATTTAGGGACCACCCTCACATGTAAAATGCTACTTGCAAGGTCAAAATTAACTAAGAGTAGACAAATCATATTTTTCGAAGAAATTAACTAAAGCCGAGTAATACGTTTGCTTTTTGTAATTAATTAAAAAATTCTCAGGATTTGTTAGAGTTATAATATTTTTTGAAACTTATGCGAGAAAACCCTGCTGATAGAGTTGCTGTCTTTGTTTTTATATAAACTACTATATTAGGATTGGCAATAATGTTAAAACTGTGGCTCAGAATTTAAAAAACCGTCTAATCGTCACAAATTATTCCGAATAACCTTCCAAGATGCCACATTTTTCTGTGATTTCAAGTATCTACGTAAAAAGTTTTCTGAAGTTGCATAAAAGTAGACTTCTCACTAATGGACAAAAATTGGATTATCTAACAGTTTAAAAATATACTCAGTAGTTTTATTAAAGTATAATCAAGAGTTTTATTAACGTTCAACGTATAATTACAGGGTTCGTACACACTTTTAAAAAAAAATTCAAGGACTTTTAAGGACTTTCAAGGACTAAAAAATCCAAAAAATAAGGACCTAAAAATAATTAATAACAAATTGGCCTATACATTTTCAACATTTCCAAATGCTTTTTTTTTTTTTTTTCAAATTCAATTAGAGGATAATGCACAGTACAGAACATAAAAGATAGATTAAAAATATAACAAAAAAAAAAAATCCCAAAAGTTTCCCGCAATAACAAAACAGGAAGAAAAATCTGAAACGTCCAACGGATTAAAAGATATGTCATGTTACATATCTTTTAATTCCCAACTTTTCTCTGATAATTTTACATCCAAAGAACTTATTTACAATTTCTTTTTCACTTACCGTATATACTCGCGTATAAGTCGAGAAATTTAGTCCAAAAAATGAAGTTGAAAGTTCGGGGGTCGACTTATACGCAAGGCAGAATTTCCGAAAATTTTTCGCGAACTTTTAGAAAAAAAAGAGAAGGTTTTTCCGATTCAGTCTAACTATTTAAAAAAGACGCTAAAGAAGTAAATACTCATACATTCTACTGTATTTCTGCATAGTTTAATTGTGAGATAAAGAATAAATAATTACAATAAACGACCGACGGCGCGAAAAGTGCGGGAATTGCCGTATTCGCGAATTTTCCGATTGATGGTGTTTATCTTTTTGAAACGGAACGTAATACGGCTACAACGTAATACGGCTACGTCGCAAAATTTTATTGATAATAATGCAAAATAAAAGCAACAGATAGCAGAAATTGTAACCGTAAAATCGAACTCTTACAAAAACCGCGATCGTAAAATCGAACCCATTACAAAAATCGAGATCGCAAAACGAACCCTTTTCGTAAAAAAGAATAACAATCGTGCTATTTTTAACATAAGAATGCTCACTGCATTTCATTTTCCTTCTTTTCAAAACGTTTATGTTCAAAAATCGCGGCAAAACGTTCTCCATCGTTTCAGAAAGTGCGGTCCAGACTAATACGCGGGTTTTCGATTTTTCCAGATTTTCCTTCAAAAAGTAGGGGGTCGACTTATACGCGAGATCGACCTAGACCTATACGCGAGTACATACGGTAGTGTTTTTCGTAGTTCATTTGATTGCATAAACAAGTTAACGTCCTTAGTTTTTCCAGTCTCATCTGCCAACTGATAAGCTTTTGCATTTGTCTCCATTATGTCCTTTTGAAGAAACATTTTCTTTTTTAAAAAATTAGATGCTAGAAATATCCAATTGCGTCATACACATTCGGCAGTAAGCTTTATGAGGATCTTTATCCGTCTCAATTTAGTTTTTATATTCTTCCCGCTCCAGCCACAGTTTATTAAATATGGTATCTTAAACCTAAAAATTGACAATAACAACCAAACTGATAACATTTCACGTTGATCACTACAAACACGTTGGAGAGTGCATTTGCACACGTGGGATTTCCAAGTGCAAGTCAGGGTTGGGGGAAAAGGAGGGTTGGCCCATGTGGAGAATGGGGGTCTGGGGGTATGAAATCCGTGACGGAATCTTGGAAACAGTTGCGGGTTGGCGCTGGTTAGTGCAGCGCATTTCAGTGGGAAAAGGAATTGCTTCGTTCATAACTTTTGGACATGTAAACTAAATTTGAAACATTTTTATACTATGAAACCTTTTTATGCTACTCAATTTGCACTCTTTGCTAAGTGCTAATGACTCACGTATATCTTACAAGAGCGATTTTGAGCTCGAATGAAAGGGAAAAGCATAACTTGATTACGATGACTATCAAAACGTAATCATTATAAAACTAAATCAACTTTGAATACAACTAAAAATAATTTTATTTGATAGAAAATGGAAATGTATTTGAGTCTTTAAAATCATAAACTACTACAAGAAATATTTTTATAATTTGGAAAAGAAAGAGATTTGAACAATTCATTCACAAAATTTATATTTTTTAATACTGTTGCTCGTAATCACGTCATGAAATAGCTACATATGCAAAATATACAAAACAGCTGTCGGAGAAATATTGATACCCTGAAACTACATAATGTTTCATTAACAATTCTACTATTTAAGAATAATCCTATCGAACATTTTTAAAACAACTCGTTTAAAACAAGACATTTCCGAAGTACTGTTTCTCACAATTAAGTTATGAAATATTTACTGCTGCAAAATTTACAAAACAACTTTAGACGGAAACATTAAGCTCCGAAACAGAGATTACATAATAATTCGGCAACAACCCCACTATTACAGATTCAAACTAATATTTATGTTAACTATTGCTCGCGAATTGGTAAATGAATATCAATGATAATAAATCAAATCATAAGTTAATTGTGTATAAATAAATAAAATAAATATAACAGGTATACAGATAATGAAATGTTTGCATTTGTCGAATACATGACTATATGTACACTACAGAGGAAAAAATATGTATTCTGCGAAATTTTTCTTTTCTTTTTTTTCTGAATAATTCATTTAAAATAGACACTTTTCAAGCATTATTGCTCGTAATTAAATTATGAAAGATTAAACTTGTAAACTATATAAAACACCTATAGTGGCGAAAATATGGCTTTTCTGAAACTGAAATCACACCACTATTGCAAAGAATGGGAGCAATTACTGTAACGTCATGCAAATATTTCTAGCAACAATTGCTCGCAATTTTCGAATGAATATGAATGGTAATAATTCAAAATACATACCTCAAAATTAAGAAATGAAATAAATAAGAACAGATAATAAAATATTTGCATGTGTCGAATACATGGATATAGAAGAAAAAATATGCATTCTGCAAAACTTACGACTTATTAGTGTTAATTTACTACACATTCAATTTTACAAACACAGGTTTCACGGTATGAAGCTTTTTTCATTAATCCCAGATTTTAATTTCAAAGACTGATGCTCTCAAAATTACTAGTTTAAAAGACAAAATGTGGAAAAATGGAGCATTTTTTACAATTTAATTTTAAATGATTCATCAAATTTTACTATGGTTTTAAACAATAAGTCTCTACCCTGCAAAAAAAAACTTGTTTTTACACTATAATACCGGCAGCAGAGGTTCCAATTTAAAACTGTAAAATACACAGTAAGAGACTGTAAAATCAGCATTAATGTAGAAATTACTGCTAATTTTACAGTTTATTGTGCATTTCGCAGTGCTAAACAGGAACCTTTGCTGCCAGTGTTATACTCTAAAAGCAAGCTTTTTTTTTCCAGTGTAGTGATTTCAAACTTTTGCCAATTTAATTTTGTATTTAAGAAAGTATTCAAACATACCGTTATTGCTTTTGAGATTTTATCCATTTCTGCATTTTTTTTTCTGATTTTTTACGATCTCTTACAACTTTAGAATTTAATTGTCGAATTCGAAAGAAAGTGCGAGCCCGGGCATACATCTTAATGGCATCTTTATTTGTGTCCGGAAATTTTTCTTCTAATATTTCAGCAAGGTCTTTGGTCACATTTTTCACAGTCAAAATGTTATTTTTGCCGTGAATTGAAATGAATATTTTTTCAAATTCTGTCATTTTTTCCATCCATGCGTCTGACGGAACAATTAAGCCTCCATGGGATAGCGCCGTAATCCAAGGTGCTTTTTGTGGATTTTCTTCGTTTATGGATAAACATCCTAATGCAGGGTTGCCACAGGGAAAATGTCACAAAAAAGTAGCAAAAGTCGCCTAAAAATACTAAAAAAGTTGCAAAAAAGTTGCCTTGAAAATAAAAAAAAGTTGCAAAAAAGTAGCCATGAAAAAAAAAGTTGCAAAGAAGCTGAATAGAAACATGTGACAAGCTAAACTGAATATGAGTAATGCTTTCAAACAAGTTCAAAAATAAACAGGTTTTGAACTGATGCATTAAATTAAAGATACAAATGAGGAAAAAAAACAAAAGAGTACAATCGAGGTTATTTACTTTACAAGACTGCTACCATTCAAAAGAAAAAATAATAATATACTCATATAAATACAGAAAATTTATTCCGAAAATCCATGTTTTTGGTTTTTTACAGAAAAATGATTCTATCTAAGTATTTTCCTTTTGTTCACTAAGCAATTTTAAAAAGTACATCAGCTGATTTTTGAGTGTCCTTTCTCTCTCTCTCTCTCTATTTACTAGTTTGACTTTTTCTTCTGACTTTTTAACAGATCCCTTCAAACTTGACAGCTTTTCTTTTTCTATTTTTTTGTTTAAACTTTTCTTCATTTTCTTTTTCTAATCTCATTTGCTCTTCTTTCTTTTTCTTCTAGTCTACAAGGTAGAACTGGTATGATTTGCGTGCACCAAAAGCTAAATTTAAAAGTTCTTTATCAATTTGGAATTGTGTAACAGTAGAATAGCGCTTCAGAGCATCATATAATAAGCCTGTCATTCAATACACATTCCGACATCAAATATTTATCTTCCGAAAGAACTCTCCTGGATATTGAAAACCTCCCTCTCTACTTCACTATTACCACGAGACTAAATGTGACTAAAAATGAATGTTACTTTCTCAGACGAAAATTATTAAAATTTGGGTGGCTTAGATGAATTATAATTCTATTAGCTTGACTAGAGAAAAGATACGATGAGCATATGCTGTGCCGCTTTTACCATTAAAACCTGGCTTATTTGGGACACTGTTTCCGAAGAGGCTCAAGCACAATTCTTTGTTTTTTTGATGCATCCCGATTCAGTTCTTCATCTACTTAGCTGTCACGTGCTGTTTTTGACCCAAGTAGAAGTTTTGTAGGATAAAGGGGCGAATCTTCAGTTCGAGCCGTTTTTACAGTTCCTTCATCCTTAAGAAATATAATTTTTCTTGGCCTTTTTGATCGATACGCATGTCTGAATTTGCTCTCCACGAAGTAAAAAACAATGCACTATCATACGAGGGCCAATTTAAAAGACGAAAAATTAGCAAAGTGATTTCATTTCCAAATTTCGGCTTCCAAACTTTCGCTTCTTCTTTACACGAGAACTACAGAGAGTTAGGGAGTTTGATTATTCATTCAGCAATCCCTGCACCTTATAGTCGAAGCAAAAAGCCCCACCTTTCTTCCAACAATTACCTTTCAAGAGATATTTGCTTAAAATCTGACTTTTGTCTAAACTTTTGCAACAGCAAAAAAATATGTCTTTTGTAATTTCCGATTTTCGTTTCGGTTATATTTTTAAAAACTCCAGACACGTATTTGGGACAATATTATCTACCCGCAGTAGAAATTTGAAAGCATTTCGCTGAAGTTTTCTTTTTATTCATATATTTGCATTTTGTCTAAAGTATTGCATCGCACTGTAGCTGCCCTGTGCCCAGTCGAGGTTGCTGCAAAGATCTGCACTGTATAAGGTTTCAGCTTCCGGAAAAGCTCAGATATCGGTAACGTACGAAGTATGCAAATCAGTTCCATACAAGATCGACTTTCGTTTTCGTATCACTTAAGCCAAGCCCAACTCGTTGATTGGATGCAGTGGATTTGTGCAGCCCATAACGTCATTTAGGGAAGGTTTTATTCTTGAAATGAAAATGATTTAAAACCATGGGTGAAAGAAAATCTCCAGGTGTTTCAAAAGAAAACTAACGTTGGGGGGAAAAGTCTCCAAAAAAGCAGATTCAGTGAAGAAAAGTAGCTTTTTGGCCTGTTTTTGCATAAAAAAGTAGCTAAAGTCGCCTTGTGTCCAAAAAAGTAGCAAAAAGTAGCATTTAAGTATTCTGTGGCAACCCTGTTTTCTATGCGGTGTACGAATATTAAAGTATTCGGCCGCACAGAATATTTGATTTGTCTGCCGAATAGGCAGTATACCAAATACTAACCGAATATTCGGTGCCTCTCTATTTGAAAGATACCTTTAGAACAGATATATTGCAAATATAAAGTTCATCTGCAATAATCTTATCCGACCAAAGCTGAATCAAGCATATTATAGATAGTTCAGAATTTATTTCAAAAACAAAGCCGAAAAATGTGCCACAGGTATACTTCAAAATGTATAGATACAAGGAATTTTGAAGCTTAATTTGTTAAAAACATACTTCCAGTTTCCCGGAATGGCAGCAATCCAGGCCAATATCGTCTGGATAAGAAAGATGTCAACTGCAGTTCACTTAAGGGTGGAAATACTGAAAGCGACAAGTTTTCCGAAAGAAAGGAAACAAAGAAGTGGCGCGTCGTCTGTCTGATAAAAGATAAAAGAACGAGAAATGGATGAAGGTTGAGTGGGGTGCGGAGGTAACTTTTGCAGCTTTTATTTTGCTCCTTGTTTCTCTTCGAGAACCTATGATATACGTAGTTATGTACGTGAGCGAACAAAAAAAAGGTATGTCGTTGTGATCGACAACAGACGAAAAATGGAAGAGATGAAACGTGTTCCATTGACTTTCGAATAAATATATTATACTGTGCTTGGAATAATTGAGTTCATTTTCTAAGTAAAAATATGTTACTCAAAAATAAATAAAATAAAAATTAATTATCGTAATACAAAACTAGCTAGTAATTTTATTTCGATTACGATTAATCGCAATAGAAATCACCCGACATTTTTATGGACGTTTGAGCAAATGTATATCGCTAAAATGAAATAATAGTTAGCTAATTTAAATAAGTGTTGTCAATTGTCAAACGAAATTTAAAGACAAAACTTCTACTTTTCCAAGGTTCCATAAACCGTCATAAATATTGTAAAATTGAATGAACATTCAAAGTTGTATTTAAAGCAAATTTTCATGTTTGCTTGTCTAGTTTTGAAGGAGCACATTAACTGTAATTTTTTAAGAGATTTAAAAACTTCATAACGGGAAAAAACTACTTGAGCATTTAAATAAATCCAACGCGACAAAAATCCGAAAACACATTTCAAATAATCTCAAAAGAAAATAATGGATTTTAAAAACAAATTTAAATCAGTTTTTCCTTAATGAACTCCGATTTCTCTGTGTGATGCCAATGTTATTTTCCAGAAGTCTATTCAATGTTCTTTGTTTTATACTGTATTGACACGTTTTGTTCGATGTCTCGTAAAAGTGTCTGCGACATCTCGCCTAAACGACATCTGTCCTAAGATTGTGATGAATGGGTGCCTCTCTGTAGGTTGGGTCAATTAAACCAACAGGGGTCAATCTAGGGATAGTTCAGGGATTTTTTTCCTTAAATTGTTTTCCTCACCCAGTTCTTAATGTAGGGGGATTCCTTGTGAAAAAGAAAGGAAATGAAGAATACGTTAGGCAAGCCAGAACAAACTTAACTTTGATTGGGTAAAAATAATTAATCAAAATCTTTTTTTACCCTTTCCGACATGTACTTTGGTTGATTCCGAAAAAGTCTCTTTGCTTGTAGAAATTGACGATATTATTAACGAGCAATACACTTAAGCCCATTTGCTCGTCAATTACGTTTTCGCTTATTTCTTTTTTATGCTGCGAAATGAAATAGTATCAAAAATAAAAGGTGATATAACTTTTGAGTATGTGACAAGGGGGGGGGGAGCTTCGGTAATAAAAAAAATCTAATAAAAAAAATAATAAAATAAAAACATAGCATTTGTGCGTACATTATTCGTTTATGCGGGCATTAACCAACTCATTCATAGATGGATTCACTGATTTATGAAACACGATTAGCATTAATGATGCAATAAAGTGTACTCAAACAACATACTTATAATTGATTATTGAATAAATATTCAACACTGAGTAGGTTAATTCAAACATACTTAGTGTATAAGAAATTGGTTTTATCAGCTTTGTGTTTCTTTCAGATAGTTTCGCACAAGTGCTTCAACAATGAGATTTTTTCCATAAATCTTTCGAATGAAAGAAAATTTCTATGTGCACGTGTATAATAAAAGCTTTAAAAAAATACCGAGAGCATTTTTTGAATGCAAAGATATTTTTTGAGTGGTTTAAAAATGAAAAAATAAAAAAGCTTATAATTAATGGGTTTACTTTTCCCATTATGATATAAAATAAAGAAAGAGTTTCCATCATTACACGAAAATCCAATTTCAAATAACACTTGAGAAAAACCGGAGATGAGATTGAAAAACAGGAAAAAGAGAACTTCCGAAATTTAATTCAACAATTCACTGATAAAAAGGATCAATGAAATAAGTCTTTTCCCTGAGATTATACGATATTTTCCACCCAACAACTAAAACCCGATGAAAATACCAATATTCTAAACGAGGATCTGGGGATAAATTGAGAAGAAGTTAAAAAACAATCGCCATTAATTTCAAAAATAAAGAATTTCTTTTGCAAAAACACGATAAGTTTAGAAGATTGGAGGGAGATTTTATTCGACTGCAAAATTAAAGTGCTTTTTATTCTAGTAATAGTATAGCTGTTTTATGCAGGCAAGAA
>JAXGGA010008699.1:0-55338 GCA_038373865.1 Uloborus plumipes | reverse complement strand
GAAATATTAAGGAATAATTAAGAGTATTCACCATGCAGAGCCTAAAGCGTTATACTTTAACAGAATTAGATCTACCAAGGCGCAAGATAAAGGTAAGAAATATTTTATTTCTTGAAATTAATGTTATTTACCTTTATAAATTTTTGATCCAATCTCGCTTGTAAAAGGCTTTAAAAGAGGCTTATTATGATCTCTAGTTACTAAATTACTGCAGATCTGAAATCAACTGCAAGAAAAAGATGGAAAATGCGATGAAGATGGAATAAGACGTGTAAGAGGCTTTAAAGGAGGGCTTATTATGATCGTCCCCATACTACTCCTGTCGGTTTAAATAATAGCATTGATCTCGAAAATGGTTATTTCTTTTGCAAATATCGCAAAACCTTTTCGTAAATCTTTTACCAGTTCCTTTTAAAGCCATAGAATCTACTTGATTCTGAACTTGTTTCATTTCGACTCTACGCGTATATTCATCAATTAATTTTCCTTTTACATATTCTAAACTTAATTCATTTTCCGATTTACTTTCAATTGCAGTTATTAAACTATTATAAGAATTTGGCAAAGAACATAACAAAATCGCGATGAGATTATTTTCTTTTACTTCTTCTCCAATGCTTCTCAATTTTTCGGTTAATTCCAAAACTTTTGTAATGTGTTCTTGAATTTTTGAGTTTTCATGGTATTTAATAGAATATAATTTTCTAAGAAGAAATAATTTATTCGTTAAATTTACTCTCTCGTGTACGGATTTCAATTGATCCCAAGTTTCTTTTGCTGATTTGGAATGCAAAACATGTATAATTTGCGAATCACTAATGTTTAGGCAAATTAAGGCCCTTGCATTTCTATCATTTTTAGTCCATTTGTCATCAACTTCTTCCGGCTTTGCTTCGAAAACTACATTATATAAACCTTCTTTAATTAACAGTTGTTCAATTTTGAACTTCCAAATTGAATAATTACTATCATTAAGTTTATCAATATACACAGCATCTTTTAGAGCCATTTCAATAAATTTTAAATATTCATACAAACACAATCCAAAACTAATATATAATAGCAATAATCATAGCAAAAAAGAGTTTCTTCTTTAAAGAGTTTCGTTTTTAGACTCACGCCTTTTAAAATCAGCTACTTCATCACTTTCAATTTCATAAAGGTAAAGTTTCATTTTGAAACAATTACTGCTTTAAATTTACTCAGTTAACATGAAATATTAAATATCAAAATCTTCGATAAATTCAGTCTCATAATCAAATGTTGTTTTATGATCTATATTTTATGGATCTTTCAAAAACAACTGAAGAGGCGTTGAGTTCGAGATAGAGTTTAATGAAACTTTATGATATATACAATGATAGATATAAATCATATTGACAAATATAAGATGAATCGCCTACCTTTGGTAGAGCACATCACACGATTGTTGTTGGAAGTAATTACAAGTTGCGAGTGACGCAGTATGCGTTATGTTCATTTGCATTACATGAAGAAACTTTTTAATCGCTTAGGGCGACATCTAGTGGCTATAAAAGAATACACAATAAAGTTAGAGTTTCTATATACAAAAATAATCCAACAAACTGCATACATGTTGTCAGCGTCAGGATTCAAAAGGAGCAATTGAGAAACACTGGTTTCATGCTGTTGCCGTCAGGGTCATTAGCAAACAAAGACCCACGCTCCCGACCCACCTGGATCTTTGTTGAAAGTCACGCATGCGCACTTTTATTCCCAGCATTCCTAGTTTCTTGTATCGTGGGTTTTTTTCTTCGGCGTTATCAAGAATATGAGAGCGAGTTAGCTTGCACATGGTATGATACGCAGTTTGGCTTCGTTAAAAATCTGTTTGCTTAAGCGTGGAATATGATTGTGTTAGAAATTATTTGAATCATTCTTAACTGCCTTTATTTAACAAGTGCTATACACAATAAATATCTCAATCAATGGCAGAAATGGGCAAAAATAAAGTTTTTCGTTCTTAAACAAAGCAGACAAGGGATTATACGCAGTCACGGTTTTACCATAAAATGACTTCAAGCTCGCTAGTAAGTTTAATTTTATTCACTAACTATTTATGTTATTCTTGAAAATAAATTAGTTTTTTGTCTAAGTGTATTTTTTAAGCTGACATCCACTCAGAAATGGACTTAGATTTTTTGTTCATTATCTGCGATATTTATTAATATTTCTCCATAATTTTAACCAGGCATTTTATGTATTAATAATTCGAAAAGAAGCATACATTTTTAAATAAATAAAATATTGCATTGTATTTTTAATAGTGCGACTCATTCTGTTAAGCAAAAAAAAAAAATAATAATAATAATAATAAAATAAATAAATAATAAAAAATCTAACTATGTTTTTGCCGCTATATAAGAAGTCTATGAATTTTAACATGTAAAGTTTAATCTAAAATCAATGAAGTAATTTTCATTATCCGCAATTAAATTGCAAATCGAACGAAAGCAAATCTCTATGTGACTTTTCAATCATGTGTCAGCTAAAAAATAATTCTAAGATAAAAAAAATTTTGCTTGAAGAATAAAACGAATAGTTAGAGAATGAAATTTACTTCGTGAATTTGAAGCGAAAATAACACACAAAAAAAAAGAAAAAAGAAAGAAAGAAAGAAAGACCTTGCAAGCAATTGCACCTTGCATACAGACTAATTTCACACTGTTATATCAATGTATCCTGCCATTTTAATGTCAAGATAATATGTATGCAGGATTACAATAGCTACCACTTCTTGCATGCAGATTGATTTCACACTGTTATGCCAGCATTTTGATGCTTCAAAGGCAGAGCCCACCCTGTAACTCGACTGATATTAGGCTGCATACACCTTGCCAGTCAACATTGGGGCAAGTCGCTGACAGCTCTTAGAGAGTAACATAACATTATTCAGGCAGCATTTAGGCAAGGTGATATTTGCCGACGCGTTAACCTTTATGCAATCCTGAGGCAAGATATTTTGCTTGCTGGGGTAGTTCTTATCACTGAAGCAGCAGTTTTCTTTTTGGCTGAGGTGTGCAAGCTCAGGGGTATTATTCTCTGGTTTGTTTTTCATTTTGCAACGTTTAAATAAGTCCTGAAAGTGAAAGTCAATTTTCACGAGAATATTTTTTTTCAAATCTAAACCTTATTTCTATCAGCTTGATTCACACTAAAAAGAATAAAATAAAATAAATATTTTATTCCTTGATTACAATGCTCAAAAATTTCAGTTGATCTTAATGTATTTATATTTAGATAAATGCTAAAGCAGCCAATAAAATTAAATTAAAATTGAGAGAAGAAGAAAAATAGGCGGTATCGTATAAGCTACTAAGCAGTAAACCGCCTATATCTTCTTTTAAATTTTTATTTAAAGATGTGGGCGGCTAATTTAGCATTAACCGAAATATAAATACATATCTTAAAATCAATTGAAAATTTTGAGTATTGTAATCAAGAAATCAAATACTTATTTATTTTATACTTTTTATTGCGAATCAAGCTGATGGAAATAGTCTTTCAATGAAAAAAAATGTTTATTTAAAAATTGTTTTGTTTTGAAATTTATTTGAAATAAATGATTTTGAAATTTAATTAAAAATAAAACTAAGATATCAAATAAAAAATAATAACAATAACAAAAAAAAAAAAAAAGATTTTGACTTTAATTTTATCATAAATGTACTGCGCATAAAAAGAGAGTGATTTACACCTACCGTTAATCTGTTAGTTAAATTTGTTAACAAAAAATTTGCAGCTGCTATTATTTTTCATTGTATTTGGAAATAATTGAAATGCGAAAGCAAAATGTGAACATTAGGACAGAGAAAGTAAACTAAGAAATAATCTTTAAAAACGGGGTGGATTTAGTGGTTGAGTTCGTAAGTTAGTGGCTTAACTACCATTGTTGGATAAACTACCACTACCACATGAATGTGATTTTAATCTTCCCTTTCAAACAAATTAATATTTATAAAAATGTAAGGAAAGATCTCGAAGAAATTGCTACGAAGATTTTGTATAGTACTTTGAAAAATAAATAACCTTAATGGGATATCTATTGCAATAAGGTTTTATGTAAATCGATGTGCACAAGAAAGTGAGGTTGGAAAATTCATACTTTTGAAACTTAAAAAGAGGTAACTCTTATTTATTTTTTTTTTTTTTCGTTTTGAGCATTAAACAAATACAAAACCATGACCAAAACGAATCACTTTTCATAACTCGAAAATCACTTATAATTTCTACAAATGATATCTGAAATTAATTGCATTTCTGCCTTCATTTCATGCCGCTAACATGCTTTCAAAACAGTATCAATTCCTTGGTTATTATATGTTTTATGTTTATGTGTTGGAGTTGCCTGCTACTTATCTAAAACGAATGTCTCAAGTGACCATTGACCACCTGCAGGTGTGAGATCTTTCAAAATTCCTGGAAAGTGTCCTTCCCCCTTTATCTGTACATTCTTCATTTCCCTAGGGTAAAAAGTAGAATTCTCGGAAATTCAAACAATAGTGCAAGTGCAGCGTAAGAAAAGAAGTTCTTTCTGAATGTGTTTCTTTTAGTGAATATTCTTTTTGGAAAAGATGTGGTTTAAAAACTAATCATACCATGATCTCAATTCACAAAAAAAAAAACCTTAATTTTAACACATAAATAAACACAGAAGATTGGGATTTATATATAACTGACAGATCTTCCAATAATTTAACTCCAAAGCGTGAAAATAATTCTATCCCTACCGAAAGCGTTCGGATATTGAAGAAAGACGGGAGAATAATGGGGGCGCGTAAGGCACATCCGACGTCACAACTCGAGAGTCACGTGACACCCCGTTTCAGCTGAAAACGAAACTAAGCTGTTTTTGCCTGTCAATAGCTTTTAAAATATCGCACTGAAATTCGGGAAAAAATGTTTTTCGACCTTTTTAGGTCATTCTGAGTGTATTAAAATTAAAAACAAAAAATGCTGTAGTTGTCCATTGCGATCGCCTCGAAGCGATTGCAATCGTGTTTCACTTGAATTCTGTCCTAAATAAGATTGCGGAGCAACTTTTGGTGGTTTGCGACGATGGCCCCGTTTGCGAGCGCCATCAAAAAGGGGAAAAATTGTTATGACTGTTTTTAGTATTTTCTCTGCAGAATCCAGACATTTGCTTTAAACTTTTCCTACCAAGTATTCATGTATACCAGATGCTCTCGTAATAAATGTCCTTATTACTGATTAATCAAATTTAGCACTTTGTTAACTTCTACATCGTCTCTATAGGGACTCTACTCGTACTGACTGAATCCCGAATCAATAAATAATGAACTTGGGGGACTCCATGCATTTTTTTCGCCGACGACTCTAGCGTGTAACTGTAACCAGCAATTAAAGCTTGCTTGGAAGAACGTGGTTGTGTTGTGTTTGTGTTTTTGTATGGACTGTGATGCGTAAACTATCGACAAGAAGAAGCATAGTCCTCTAAAATTTAAAACAAAAAGAGATCGCTCGTTTGAATCTTGTATATGTTTTTCACAGACCCAAAGTTATGCATTGATATTTCAAACTATATATTGCAGTCAATCTGCGTTATTTATCCTGTCATTTCTTGTGTGTTCTGTAATCTGCAAGTATGATCATGGAAGACGTTCAAAAAACCAGAACAGAGCTGCCTATTTCTAGGGCAAAAATGGAACTGTTAAAAGTAATTTATCACAATAAAACTACTGTACTTGTTGGTGAAACAGCTTGTGGTAAAACTACTCAAATTCCACAGGTGAGAATAAGTAAACATTAATTAAAAGGCACCAGACCCCCCCCCCCCCCCCGTACCGTTGGATCCGTTTTTTAAAGAATATTTGATTTTTAGAAGCAGGCCAATGGCTATATGGGTTATAGGATATTGTGCAGGAGTAAATCAGCTGCAAGAGAATTTGAATCATATTACTAAGTGGGACATAGCAGTTAGTGTTGGGAAATGGCAAGTGCTGCATTTAGGTCATGGAAATAAGCATAGAAGCTATTAATTTCTGGGTTTTGTCTTTAATAAGGCAGAGAATGTTATGGATCTAGGTGTCTTAATAAATCAAGACTTCAAGTTTAGTCAACAGTATAGTAGTAGCAAAGCCAATAAGATGCTTGGGTTTATAAATAGCTCTGTTTCAAACAAATCTAAGAAGGTTCTTATGGCTTTATATAGAAGTTTGGTAAGACCTCATTTGGAGTATGGTGTTCAGTTTTGATCTCCTAATTATAAGAACGATATTAATTTATAGGAAAGGATACAAAGGAAGGCTACAGGGTTAGTGAATGGATTTTCTAATTTAGACTATGATTCCAGACTTAGAAGGCTTAATATGTATAGTCTTGAGCAAAGGAGGATCAGAGGGGACATGATGCAGTTATTTAAATTTATCAAAATGAAAGATATTATGGGGTTCAATTTTTGCACCGAAAGTTGGACAAGGTGTCATTGTTTTTCACTGTTTAAATCTCAGGCTAACCTGGAAATTCGGAAAAATTACTATTTTAGCAAGGGGTTAGTCGGAACTTGAAATAGTTTAACCGAAGAGGCTGTAAGGAGCAAGAGGGCAGATAGCTTTAAAAGGGCCATTGATCTTCATTGGGGTCTATAATTTGACTAGGACGAGCCCAGTTGGGCCTAGAGCCTGTTGTTGGTCGTTGCTGTGGTATTTGTATTATCATGTGTTTTAAATTTTCCCATTATTTCTAACAAAAAAGAGGTCCCCATAGAGATAAAGTATATTGTAGTTGTAAGTTCCTAATTTTAAACAATTGTTATTCCTTCATTGTGCATAGAAAATCATTATACTCTCAATGCAATAGTTGGGATTTATTGGATTTGACAGTCAATCCAGTGTGGAAAAAAAAAATTAAAATCTGGTCAGGAAGAAAGGAACACTTATGGATGAATATCAGAAAAAGTGCCAATTTGACTATAGAAATTTTCAATTTTTAAAGATACTTAGAAAATAAAATTAATAGGCTATTTCGACGCCACAGCACTAATTAAAATTTTAGATCTTAGTATGTTCATGGCAATAAGTTTCTTTTCCATTATGCAAAAACATTTAAAAATTAATTCATTTTGCATTTTAATTTCCACTTCCGGCATGACTCTTCATTTAGTAGAAACAGAAAAATAAAGGTGGGAAGCATCTTACCTGTAATTCAGTGCTACTGAAATGAAATCTTTCGATTGGAACTTGCACATTACATATAAAGGCTTCAGGTTGCGCATTTAATTATTGGCACGCCAAAAAACGTCTTTATCTGGAAATTATCATTATGGAAGTTTTGCACTCCCGTCATGTTATGAAAACTTGTGACAAGCAGAAATTGTTTTTTTTTATCGATCTTAATTCATTTTATCTGAAACACAAGGGTTAATCTTCAATGATGAAAACATAAAACATGCCATTTTATTTTACTTAGTATTCATTTCTGCTTGGATGTTTTATAATCCACATTATTTTTTTGAACTTAGCGATATGAATGTGTGACGCTCTGCCAACAAGATGTTGAGGCAATAAAAAGAGTTCTATTGTCACAAATTAAAGTAAAACCTGAAAATTTTGTGATGTATTGTGTGTGCAATGAAGCTTACTAATTACTGTATGAAAAAAGACAAACTTTTGGTTTTTATTTGAAAGTGCTTAGGAAATCATTTGTGACTTAAATTAGCACTTTTTCTGATATTCATCCTTATATATTTTGCATTTCTATATCAATTTCAATTTTAAATTGATATTTTACGTTTTTTCTCCAAAATATTTTAATTGCTAATTTTCTACTGAGGGAAAATTTTTAATGATTCAACTAACAAAGTTTGCTACATAATATAAAGCTAGTAACATTATAATGATTAGGCTTAAAATTTTCATAGTCTAATTAATTTTTAGGAAAAAAGTTTTGCTTCAAAAATAACTGGGTGTTTAAACTGGTTGTTAAACTAAAATTTGTACTTACAAAATACAACCTTTTTTCAGCTTATTTTAAAAGCGTGGATTGCTGTTTACATTGGAGTTTTTTTCCCTTGATTTTGTTCCAGAAAATATGTTATATTTTGTGAATTGGTTGCTTTAATTCTTGCAGTGACATAAATGCTCATATTTTTAGCCAAGGTAGAACATAAGACTTGTTGCCAAGTTAAATTACATAAATTATGTAAAAGTAACTGATTTTTTGATAAAATGAATTTTAAACAAAATAAGTTGTCATTTGCTTTTTTTTTCAGTATCTTCTGGATGGTGGATTTGCAAAAAATAAATGTATTGGAATCACTCAAGTAATAATTTTTGTTCATTTACCTAATTAATATTTAGAAAAATTTAACTTGACCCAGAAAATGTTTCCTTTTCATTGCTACTTAGCATCAGAATGCTTCCCTCTTTTTAGCTAAGTTTCTCGTAAAAGTAAAAAAAAAAAATTTCAGTCCATTCTCGATAACTCGAATTTGAAAGGACCGAAAAATAAACTTTGACTTATCGCAAGTTCGACTTATCATTAGTTTCGATTTCTAACATTTTAATTATTAAAAACTTGGAATATTAGAATATTCAATTAATGTATAGATAACTGACAAGTTTAATTAATTGAAATTGACACTATTTGAATTAAAACGTTAAGAAAGAAAAATAAATCTTTCTTTTTATACATATTTCATTCTTGTGGGATAATCCGTCATTTTAAGCTGCATTGAGCAGTTTTGTAATTAAAAAAACAGTAAATATTATAGCTTTTTTACACATTGTTCTTCATTGGCAACGGATTCATTTTCTTCCATGGTTTGTATGTACTCTTCTTTGCAAACCTCAGTGTTTTAATCACATTTCTTAAATTCTGATTAAAGAAATTATCTTTATCAACTGCTTTAAAAGTTGTTTGTTTTAAATTCAATAATCACTGTACTACTGTCACGATTCATTGAAGATTGAAGGAGCAAAACTTATGTTGGAAATCAAATTCCTTACAGACGCAATAAGCGCATAAAATACAGCAAGAGCCACTACAGTTGTTTTCCTTTATTGCACATTGATTCAACAGATCTTCTATTGACTTCAGATTTTCCCTGAATGAATCCACTAGAGAAGAGTAAATAAAATGTTATGCTCTCACTTGAAGGTTTTTTCTGCTCTTTAATTATTAAATTTTTAGTCACCTCAAAAAAACTTCGAGTTAAGGGAAGTAAACTTTGAGATATGGAGTAAAATTAACATAGAATTGAAGACAAAGGGATCAGGATCTAATAAGAAATTCGAGTTATAGTAATATTCGAGTTATCAGAATTCGAATTATCGCGAATTGACCGTATATATACACCCTTGTGCAAACTAATTGAAACAAAGTATTTTTTTCATGACTTTAAAATTATTGCTATTATTCTTTACCGATTATACTAAAATTAGTAAAAATATGGATGAGATACTTAAATCCTTTATCTATCATCCTTTTCCACTAATCAGAAGCTTATCTACTGTTCGAAGGCACCGTATTGTAGCCGTCGGCCAGCCTATCGGTTTATGAAGAAACAGCTTCTGACCCCACCAATGAAGAAAAAGCGCTACTTATGGGTGTTAAAATATAAGAATTACGCAGCTGAAAATTGGAGGAAAGGACTGTTTAGTGCCAAAATTAATTTCATTATCCAAGGTCAACAAAGTCAAGACGTACTGACCAGGAAAGTACTCGACTTAAGTAATAATGAAAAAAGTTAAAAATGGTACCATTCGAAAGAGCATACTGAGACATGTCTTTGACCCAAAGATCAAGTGCCCTCGTCCCCTCGTTTTCGAGATGAGGGGTCTTAAAGTCGGCCGAAAATGAGCCAAATTTGAAGACTTGGCAAGAAATTGAAGCTAGTTCCAAATTCTCCCTTCCGCTGCTTGCTTAGCATCGCATCGTTTCCATGTTTGGTCATTTGCAAAGAAAGTAAGATGTTTTACGTTAACCCTTTACTTGTATGAGCTAAAATAAAGAATGCTGGTCAAGACTATGATGTGGAAAGCAGAGAGCTTTATCCAGAGGAGCGAAAACTTTACAAAGAAGTTAAAGTTTTATCTTTTTACGATTGATAACAATACATTTTAGAATTTTAGTTATTTGAAGTTTTTTTACTGAACTGAGTTGTATGTATTAATTATTATAAGTTAAAATATATTGCACGTGTTTCTAAATGAATAATTCGGGATAATTAAATAAGTATGAAAAGCAGCTAATATGAGCTCATGTACAAAAAATGAAAGAAATAATCTTTGGGGTAGAAATTAAATTGTCATGGATTATGATATCAGTTCTTATTGAAAAAAAAATCGATACAAGAAGTTTTACTATCTGCCAACTCTTAGCAAAAACATTTATTTTTTTTAAATTGAAATCGAGAAAAAATAAATAATTTTTAAACGAAAACGAATTAGTAAATATCAATAGCTGCAAAATTATATCCACGTCGGAAATTACATCAATGGTAGAGGGAAATAATTATTTCCATTCTTAAAATATACTAATAGAGTCGGCATTCATTGTAAAAGTCCCTGACGTTCAAACAAATTGGTCACTGTAGCGAAAAGTCTCTGTAACGTAAATGTAAAACATATTGCATATTAATTTCGTACTGTTTAAAAACACTAGAATAACTTTACTAGTTCTGCTATATGTTCAACGGGTAGGAAAAGACTAACAAAATTGTAAATCAATACAAGTTTTAGCTTACTTTTCTGTAAAAGTAGAAAATAGGTGAAAAAAAATCATGAAAGAAGGCCTGATGCACTGAAAAAAAAAAAAAACGCTCAAAACAATTGAGTCGAAAAAGCACAACTTAATAAAAATAATTAAATACACAGAAAAATTTAAAATAGGAAAGTTGGGTTTTGAGCTGCGGAAACTGTGTACCTGTCAGTCTGTCTATTGGTCAGTTTTTCTGCCCCCCCCCCCCCCAATAACTTTTGAGTGCATAGTCCGATTCGTTTTTTTTTTTTTAATCGAAAAATCTCAGTGAGGACAATACACTCCCATATTCGACTTTTTGATTTGAATAATATTTCATTCAATTTCGAATTTCCGATTTTTTCCCCTGTCCTCACTTATAACTTATGAAGGAACAAGTTCGATTCGAGCGAACATTTTTTTTTTTCGAAATATCTCAGAGAAAACACCTCATTCCTGTTTGATTTTTTTATTTGAACACATTTTCATTAAATTTTGAGCATTTTTTTTTTTTTCTGAAGACCATTCTTACATACCCAGTGATGCAATTGACAAAAATGTTTAGGAGAACTCACTTTGAGTTATAGGGGACCCACCAAAAAAAAAAGTGGTTTGAAAAACTTCATATTTGCAATTTTTACAATTAAAAACCCTAAATACACCCCCCCCCCCATACTACAGAATGGTACGAACACTTAAAAAAAAATAATTTAAAAAAAACAGGACGTTCAGTTGTCACCTCCTGTTGACAAGGGCCCCTTAAGAAGGGGACTCCCCTTAAACAAGGGACCTGCTTTAATCGCAAATAGTACGATAAAATTTAATTTTGATGTGTTGTATAAAATTGTTTTTCCTCTTTAAAGAACTCTCTGCTTTCCATGTGATAGGCTTGATAGTAGTTTTTTGCTTTAACTCGCACAGGTAAAGTAAAACATTATTGTAAAATCGTCTTTCAAAAGCTTTGCAGATGACCAAAAATGGGAATCAAGTTTCCCGTTGAATGCAAATAGTGTAATCGCACCGCAGCTTCCAGTTTCATTATAACTCGCTAAAATTGGCGATTTTTCAAGAAAAATCAGCTGACTTTAGGACCTTATATTTCGATAGCGGGGGCGCAAGGGCAAAAACGCGTGCATCCAGAAACATGTTTTACAATGCTCTTTCGATTGGTACTCGTTAAAAAAAATTCATTATTCCATGATTGCGTACTTTCCTGGTGAGATTTTCAGGTGAAAGAATTCAGGATTGCCACTTGAACCCATTTTCAAATCACCCTCAAAAGATGTTTTGGGGTTGCTATTGCTATTCTGGAAATAAAATGCTTTACCAGTGTTGAAGAAACGATACCCACATGGAACGGTGTTTTCCAGCAGGATTTAGCTCTTTGCTATACGTCCAAATGACCAAAAAATTCATGTCTCAGAACCAAATGGAGATATCTGAACAGTCTGAGAACTCTCCTGCTATCAATCCAATCGAGAATCTTTGGGCTGTATGCAAAAATCGACAATTGCATAAGGACTGTTCATTTATGTAGAAGCTAATCACTGCTCTAATTCATGGACACATATTACAAATGAGTGCAAAAAATTGATAGATTCCATAGCGAATTGTGTCCAAATGTTCACAAAGAGTTGTAGAGATATTAGGTTATAAAAACTTTTGTGTTTATATAAATTTAAACAAAATAGTTCTTTTCTTAGTTTTCTCCATTTTTTGAGTTTGTTTCAATTAATTTGCTCAAGGGTGTATATATGTATATAAAAAGAGGCTTAATAATTAGTAAAAATGCTGCAAAAAGAAATAAATGCTGCACTGTTTGGAAAAATGATTAAAAATAAAGAAATTGAAAGTAGGAATTTTAACAAACCCTTTGTGCCGAAGCTTACGACCAGTTCCTCCTTTTTTTAGCAGTTGAAATAACCTTAAAATTAGCATTAACAGAGTGGGAAAATTTAAGGAATACCCAAATATTAAATTGAAGGTAGAATTGCTTTTGATAACCTTAATGGGTAAAAGCTTTTAAGTGGAATGTATAAAAACAACTTTTTTACTGGGGTTTTTCAGAGCCATTTTTAAACAGTTCAAAAACACTTTTTTTTAAAATCTTATAAGGAAATCTGTCTATATATCCTGAATAAAAAGATGATTTTGCTTTGAATAAACTTTATTGGAAATAACAATTTACCTAGATCATTGCAGAAACACTCTTTTTTTTTTTTTTTTGACTGAGATATTTTTAATAGTTGAGTTTTAAAAAAAGTAACAGTAGTGTCTAAAATCATTTGAAGCATGTATAAATGTGAATTGTATGAAAACCAGATTAGTTTTGAAGAAACTTTCTTCCTAAGTGCTGTTGATGTAGAAGATTGTTGCCATTCATAAGTAATGTTACAAATAGTACAAAAAAATAGAGGAATATGCTGTAAATAATATAGTTTTAGTTGAATTTCCAAAAATCTAGGGCGAATTTAAAAAATATGGGTACGAAGTGCAAATGATCAGTATGTGAACTAATTTTGTGCCAATTTTCATACTCAAACGTTGCGTACACTTTCCAGGAGAGCGTTTGACCCACAACCCATGACATCATCAAACTTTGATTTTATATATATAGATTTCAGTTAATTAGGTTGAGTTACAAGTGTATACTTAATGACAGTACTACACAAAATAGTTATTCAAAACACATTAAAACAAAAAGGAATTTAAGCTGTTTGCTTTTTGCTACAATAAGTGCAAAAAAGGGTATTTACATTTTACTTTTGAAAACTATGCTAAATATTTCCCCAAGAAAGAAAACCTTATTTCAATTTTTTTTAATTCAACAAATAAGTGATTTGAAAATAATAACTTATCAAGTTTATTCCATTAAAAAAAAAAATGAATAAAATAATGTGCAAAATAATTTCTCTGGCTTTGAAAGAAAAGATGGCATCCAAGTGTGTCACTTGAAATATGTAATATTTTTCCAGAATAACCACCAAAATTACTTTATAAAGACATATTTCATACATATTTGAACTAACTTGTGAACATATAGGATCATATTTCTTGAAATATTAATGAAATACTGGAATATAAAGATTCATTTTATTTTGTAATGTTCGACTAATTTAGAAAACATTTCCATTTCCACCTTTAGCCTCGAAGAGTTGCTGCTGTGACTATTGCAACTAGAGTTGCTAAAGAAGTAAGAACAGAACTTGGGGGAAAGGTATGTTAAAGCTTTAGTTGCGGTGTTTTAGGTATAAATTGAAAACTCTCCTTATTAATAATGAATAATATATATTTTAAAATTATCATTTTGATACTTTTCAGTTTTATGTAAAAACTTGTAAAACTGCCCTTTTGCAAGTTTTTAGAAATAGGATGTATATTACTTTCAAATTTGAACTCCCGACTAAGTTTTGATTTAATGTTGATTTCAAATTCATAAAATAGTGAGATTGTAAGAGAACTATTTGCAAAATCTGGCCAAACAATGATAAATGCTTACTGCTGTAATAGTTAAGGTGTAAGCCTCTCACGCCCAAAGGTGCAGGATCAAACCTGGCTCCAGTCGGTGAATTTTCAAGTTGCAGAAAATTGACAGCACCCATGTTGTTTGATTATGCAGCATGTAAAAGATTCTCTGCTACTTGTTTGGCATGGAGTATCTCTTGTCAAAATTAAATTCCTTGTGGAGATTTGCTGAGGTGTCTCCACCTAATGGGAAAATCGGATGTCAAACTCTTGTAGCAGTGGTATTCCGCGGATAGTGGTGCCACATGAAATAATGGTTGCTGATCCCTGAGGAATGCATTAGCTATGCAAGAGGTTACTAGACTAATATTTAGAAAAGTGCTAATTTGAGTCCCAAGTGAATTTTCACTAGTATTTCAATTACTTGTTAAAAAATAATTTTTCCGCAAAAGAAGCTAAGGTTTTGCTTTAATTTCATCTAATAATATCTGGGAAAAAAAATTTTTCTTCAAAAGTATTGTTATTATATTTCAAAAATAAGATCGGTAACCCCACTAGTAAAGCTTAGCATGCAAACAGGTCATGCATACTTTCTAACTTCCTAACAAAATGCGCTTGCACAAAAAATGATTCTATTTTTAACTATCTATTGATATTTTATTTTATGTTTGTTTTAATCGACCTCTGATTTTCTAGCCGATGCAAAATAAGCGTGTCCTTCTGTTCCGCCGTCAGAGCGGTAACAATTACTTCCAGTTTGAGACTCCCATGGTCATTTCCTGCAGAGATACTACATGATACTGAGTAGCTGGTGTGATGTTTTATCGCATTGTAATTAAAAATTTTCATTTCTGCATCTAAAATTATAGGTTAATTTTTTTAAAGTGATTTTATAAAATGTGTGTTATTTAAGTCATCAGATCGGAAACACACGCTAAAATGCGCAGTTTTTATTATTTTAAAAGTTATTTTACATCTAAGTACATTACTTGATTATAAGTAAAAAAAACATGTGTTTGATTTTGGTTTAGCTCAATCATCTCGGCAATAAAATTAAAATATTCGTCTGTTTGTCAGAGCGGTAACAGTGAAAAATAACGAATATGTTACCGAACTGAATCTCACGTTTCTTAATTATTAAAAAGCAAAAAGAATGGGTTTTAGCCATATAAATTGAATATTTTTTTCTTAAAAACGAAAAGCAATTAGTTTTAGTACAATTGCTTCATTTGTGGTTTGTCAGAAGTTAGCAAAATAAGAAAAATTGACACTGCAGAAATTAAGTTAATTAATTATTATTATTTTATTTATCTTTTTCTGTTGGAATTTTTCCAACATAACAGAGTGGCAGTGTTGAGATAGAAAAACAAAACTTGGAATTTCATTAACAGTAACATTTTATTGTAGACATTAAAAACAAATATAACGTAAATAAATCTTCACGTATTGTGACTTCAAACATCGAGCCTCGAACATCACAGTTACAGAGAATGCAGCCTCTTATATCAGGCAAACTGATTTGCATATATGGCATAGGACACGTCTTCTTGAAGACCAAATGCCCGAACATAAAATGAAAATACCAACATATCGGCCCCATCGGGCATTTGAAATAAAGTTCATGCATTTTTTTTTATGTTACAAAAATTTTACTTACAATCCATTTTAACTTTTCTTTACTTAATGGTTTAGTAAGAAAATCAGCTTCATTAATTTTGGAGTTAACATATTTTAATTTAAATTCGTTATTTATGAACATTTCCCGTATGAATTGGTATCTTATGTCAATATGCTTCGTTTTTACGTTTTCGGGGTGATTTTTAGTAAAATATATTGCCGCTTGATTGTCACAATATTGTTCTGGTATAAAATCTGTGGAAACTAAATTCAATTCTTTAAGTATTTTAGCATACCACGTTAACTCTTTCACACTTTCAGACAATGTAATAAACTCAGACTCCATTGTGCTTAACGCAATACGCTTTTGCTTAAATGATTTCCATTGAAATGGTACATTTCCTACGTAAATTAAATATCCCCCTGTGGAATGTCTATTGGTTAATTTACTACCCCAATTTGCATCAGAAAAACTTTTTAAACTTAAATCTTTAATATTAGATAAATTAATTTTATAATTTTTTGTTTGAAAAACATAATTCATTATATCTGCTACTACTAGCCAATGTTTGTAGGTATAACCATTATTAAATTGAGACATAAGATTTACCGCTAAAGAAATATCTGGTCTAGTTCTGTTAGACAGGAACGATAGACATCCTATTAAAGTCCTGTAAGGATATTTTACCATTATTTCATTTTCACAAATTTTGTCTTCTTTAACTTTATCTGGTAAATTTATGCCTTCTTTAAATGGCAAATTTACGTAACTTTTCGGTAAGTCACAAAATTTAATCATTAATTTTTCAATATAAGTTTGTTGATGCAAATACAAGTTTTTTCCACATGTTTCAAAATTAACCCCTAAAACATATTGAACTTTACCAAGCTCCCTAATGTCTAATTTACCTTTTAATAAATTAATTACATTTTGAACAACCATATTATTTTCTCCAAAAATAATGATATCGTCGACATAGACTAGCAATATTACATTATTATTTAACTTGAAAACACAATTTACCCATTCTAATTTTTTAAATCCTAAACATTTCAAAATATTGCTAAGTTCTAAATACCATTGCTGACCACTTTGATGTAAACCGTAAATGGCTTTTTTCAGGAAACAAACCTTATTTTCTTGTCCTTTAATTTCGAATCCCCTTGGTTGATACATATAAATTTTCTCATTTAAATTACCATATAAATAAGCAGGCTTAACATCTACTTGTGCATGGCTGCAACATAAATATGATACATATACAATAAATAAAAGTCTAACGATTGAAAAATGAATAACAGGCGAGAATTTTTCTTTGAAGTCAATATTTGGTCTTTGACAACAACCTTTTAAGACCAATCTTGCCTTATATCGTTTAATTTTATTATTTTCATCCGTTTTAACGGAATATACCCATCTATTACCAATAATTTTTGCTTTTGGTGGGCGGTCCACGATTTCCCATACCTTTCTCTCGTTTAAAATCTGCAGTTCATCTGACATAGCAGATTCCCATTCTGTCTTTTCAGGTGATGTTTGAACTTCTTCAAACGATTTTGGAATTTCGACAGTATGAATTTCGTCCTGTAAAGGACAATCAGGAACATCGTTTGCATTAAATGTCTCGTCCTCATCGCTCGAATCAGCTGAAGATAAAACTTCACTTGTTTCAGAATGTTCATCGACATTCGTTAACTTTAATGGTTTAAAGACAAAAAAATCCTTTTCGAATTTAATTTTTTCCCGTTCACAAAATCTTTTCGCGTTATTTATGGATCTTAAACGTTCCCCTGAAGGAGTGAAGTAATAAACATCAATGCGTTTACTCATTTTTCTAGGTCTTTCTATTCTTTTCCAATTTATTGATTCAAGTGTTTGTGGTTTTCCACCTCTGTCATCAGAATGAGTTTTAGGCTCTACCTTAGTTTTCGCACTTGAAACGGGTTCAATAAAATCCTCCTCGTCTCTAAATATTACGTATTCGCACATTTTTTCTTTCCCAAATAAAGCACGAACTCCATTTCTACGTTCATCTATTTTTACGTGAATTGTTTCCTCTACTTTTCTTTCTGAAGGAATATAGATTCTATAACCCTTAGTACCTGTTGCGTAACCAACAAAAATACCGACTTTGGCTCTTGCTTGTAATTTATTTCTTTTAACTTTAGGTTTATGTACAAAAGCAAGGGATCCATAAATTTTAAAATGTCTCACACTTGGTTTGTATCCCGTCCAAAGTTCAATGGGTGTTTTATCTTTCGAATTTTTGTGTTTACAACGATTAGAAATGTATACAAATGTTTGTAAAGCTTCCCCCCAGAATTTTTCTTGTAAACCACTATCATGCAACATAGAGCGAACACCATCCATTACAGACCTGTTATAGCGTTCTGCCACCCCCATTTGCTCAGGCGTAAATGTAGAGCTTCTTTCAACTTTAATTCCTAAGTTGGCTAAAAATTCTTTAAATTTACTATGACAGAACTCTAGGCCATTATCTGTTCAGATTGATTTTAATTTTACATTTTTTTCCCTTTCAACTTTTGCTAAGTATAATTTGAAACATCCAAACACTTCATCTTTACTTTTAATTGTATAAACTGTAGCATAACGCGAATAATCGTCAATTATTGACAAAAAATAGCGATTCCCCCCTAATAAATTAACAGGCGCGGGACCCCACAGATCCATATAGACTTTTTCAAGAATATTACTTGTTAACCTATCATAATTTCTATTAAAAGAATGTCTAGTTGATTTTGCTACATTGCAAATTCCGCATGAAGTTAAATTACCTGTGATTTCCTCCATTCCTTTTACGCAATTAAGATTACTCATTGATTTTAACAAAGGTACATTTACATGTCCAAATCTTCTATGAATTAAATTTACATCTACTTTAACATGATAATTTTCTTCAATTTTATCAATTTCATTTTTACGACATTCAGGTAAACCATAAATAATGTATAGTTTGTTAACTCTATTTACAGTAAAAAAATACTCATTATTTTCATTATACACAATCATTTTATCATTACCCCAGTTTATTCTATATCCTGCCAAATCTAAATTAGCACCTCCAATTAAGTTGCGTCTCATGTTAGGAGCATAATATACATTTAACAATTTAACCTTGACAAAATGATTCTTATCTTTAATGTAAAAATTAATATTACCTATGCCCAGGACTTCTGATTCACAATTTTTATCACCAATTAGGGCTTTAGTAGGTGTTTTTAAGCTTCTGTAGTTTTCAAACCATGATTTTTCGGAACAAAAATGTGAAGTTGATGCACTATCTACGAGAAATTCATTCAATTTTAAATGTTCTTTTCTTGTGCACGTAGACTGAATTTCCAAACTATCTTCATTCGAATTGCACCCAGCTTCGCTGTAGAACATACCTTTCGCACTGTTTTCTTCAACAGGAGATTTTCTGCGATAGTTCTTATACATGTTTTTCCCGTAGTTTCTTCTAGTTTGATTCGCTTGATAACCGCTTGTGTTTCTTCCGTTGGGTTTGGAGTTATTCGAGTTCTTTCCTCTACCCAGTACAGCTCCACTGTTTTTAAAGTCCGATTTATTCGTTCTTGCTTCACTGCTAAATTTCTGTTTCTGCTCTGATGAAAATGCGTTTTCGACAGATTGCAATCCGTTATCCTTTTGCTTCTGTTGAATTCTACCAGATTCTGCAATCAGCTGTGATTCAATTTTGTCAGCAGTAAATTCCTCATCTTCAAGACGATACAAGTACTGAATGAGATTTTCGTACTCAGCGGATAGTCTTCTAATCATTTGAAAACAGGTAAGCAGTTCAGGAATTTCAAATCCTGCTTCTTTAACTTCCGCACGTTTTTCAGCTAGTCTTTTGCAGTAGATGCCAATCGTTTCTTCATCCGGTTTGAATCGAATTTCATAAAATTCATCTATCAGTCCGGCTATTCTTGCTCGCGATGTAGGCTCAAAGTTCGTTTTGAGAATATTCCAAGCTTCTTTGCCGTCGTCCGTTTGTGCTATTAATGGTTGAAACAGTCTATCAACACTTTGATAAATTGAAGTGTATGACCGCACTTTCCGTAGTTTAAAATCTTTGGCTTCTTGAGTAGTACATTCCTTGGGTAATTCAGGTTGACCGTCAATGAATTCCCAACAGTTTCTGTCCATAAGAAGAACTTTCATATCTACCTTCCATGTAGAATAGTTCCTTGAATTTAACTTCGGAAATGAGTTTGAAACCAGCAGTTGTCTTTCGAAATCCATATTTTCAAGACGTGAAATAAAGTTCCAATTTAAACAGCACACATCGGCCCCATTCCCATAGGCTCCGATTCTAGACGACGTTTGAAGTCAACTGCATTTAGCATTTCAATCTTAGTTATGCTTTAGGCCCATGACCTATGTTGGAATTTTTCCAACATAACAGAGTGGCAGTGTTGAAAAAGTTGAACTTGTGTGTTGTTTTAAAACAAAACAAATGTTTTATTTGCTTGAATTTGGTAATCTCATAATTTATTTTATCTAAAAACCTTATTGATCGTTTTTGTTTCCAAGAAATGCTTTTTTATAATGAAATTTGATTTTGTAGCTAATATATATATTTTAATATAACTATCTTAATTCTATGTTAAAAATACAAGGAAATGATATCATTTTTCGTGATGTTTACGAAGACTGAAAGCATAAACTCAGATATGTAGCTCATATTAACATCAGATCTGTAAGACTGATCAGATCTATAACGGCTTAAAAGTGAGTAATCAAAGGAGGGAGTGAATAACTTCCTTTACCTCCCCCTTTTATTTTCTTGCTTTTAGACAGAATTTAGACTTAGAATCCAATATTATTTTTATTCTGCAAAAAAAAGTTTAATCAGAAAACTCCAACTTCAAATTGGCACTTTTCAAAATATTGGCTCACTAGCTGATACACAGTTTGAAACAAACAACTAAATATGCAAAGTTTTTTTCTCTTAATATGAAAACTTACTATTTTGTATTATCAAAAAACTGTTTGTGCTATATTTATAATTATTGTTTTCCTCTATTGATAGGTAGGCTATTCAGTTAGGTTTGAGGATGTTACTTCAAGTGCAACTAAAATAAAGGTAATTAAGATTTAAAGGACCATTATATGACTTGTTTATAATTTATTTGAAATATACTAATATCTTGCTTGTTTTGTGTACAGTTGATCTAATAAAAATACAGTTACTTTTAGAATTACACAAATGATTTTAATGCAAGGCTTTAGTTTTAGAGCAAATCATTCTGTGATTTTAATTAAGTAGTTTTCAATTTGTCGTAATTCATGTGTACCAATTCATTAAAACTGAGGAAAAAATAAATTTTAAGAAAGTCTGGGTTCATACTTTCTGAAAAGATTTATATAACGTTTTAAGTATAGACAAAAACTAACATTAAATTTAAAAAAAGAGACCCAGCCTGTTTTGCCTCGTATTAAAATGAACTTCATTGCTCAGGACGTGTATAATTTTTTTTATATAAATGTTTTTTAGATAATGCTAAAAAATACAGAAAAGAAAAGATTATCATGACTGCTAAGATTTACTAGTCACAAAAGTAGACTAAAGAGGGAACATTGAAACCCATTTTAAAGCCTTGTTTACTAAAACCAATAACATGTATTTTATTTGCTAAAACAAATAAAAATGGTAACAAATAAAAATTTTAAACCTTTGATTGTTTCCTCTGTGCTGTCTGAGCTTAGCATGTACTGTAACAAAAATGGACAAAAAGCACAAAGTGAAAGGTAACACTGAATATTGTTCCATTCACACATATTCAATGTGTTCTTGAAAGAAAAAAAAGTTGCTATATTTGGTTACTTATTAAGTTTTTTTTGATATTTGGCTGTTAAATAAATTTAACTAATCATCAGAAGTGTGTGTTAACCAAACTAACTATACGCATGGCAAATTAATTTGGTTTATACATCAAGTGTTTTAGAGGTTATATAGTCTATAGCCTTATTTCAAAACCATTTTTTTTCTGTCAGTTTTTATTTGTACAAGTCATTAACAAATTTTTAAGACATACTATAATTAAGGAAAAAGTGAGCAGTCCAACCATGTTGTCGATCAAAAAACATGATAAGTGACACACTTAATTCAATAAGTATGCTATTAATTTGTTGCCTCATAAACGAAAAGAAAAGAGAAGGAAAAAAAAAAACGGTAGGTAGCAGGAATCTTCTCTTATAACAACCTACTCCTCATGTTTAAAAAAAGTTAAAATATTGACTAGAAGAAAAGAAACAAGTTACAATGTTTCTGCACTTTTAGTTTCCAAATTTGTTTTTCTAACCTTCCTTTAAATGACCCATGAACTGCCATAGCAAGCTGATAGTATTCAATTCAGTAATTGATTTATTATATAGTTTAGGAACAAATGCGATATCCGACCTAGCCTTGGCGACTTTTTCCT
Source organism: Uloborus plumipes (assembly GCA_038373865.1). Lineage (NCBI taxonomy): Eukaryota > Metazoa > Arthropoda > Arachnida > Araneae > Uloboridae > Uloborus > Uloborus plumipes. The sequence goes on along the minus strand of JAXGGA010008699.1, from coordinate 33,090 downwards.
GTTGGCGCCAAAAGACGTCGCCAAGCATTCGATGTACGACGCCAATTATCGCACATCGATCTTGGCGATGCTCTTTTGGCACCAACAGGAAAAAACGAAGATAAACATGCAAAGTATCCTACAATATTATGCAATACAATATAACACAATATGAAAAGGTTTTTTCAATACACTTACCTTGGATTTTTTAAAAATGCTTGTACCAAAAAGGTCGTGCAGGTATGTTCCGCCCCCTACCTTATACTAGTTTCTTTCCCACACATTTTCCCATCTACTTTGATTCTGCGTATAAATCCGTAGCCATCAGATATATTCTTTCTATTTCTTATTGTCATTGACGAACTGCATTGAGTACAAATAATTTCACTTTTCAATAACCCTACTTCCCTTAAAAATTCCAGAAATACCTCTTTGTTCTCAATTAATTTAAAAATAAACAAACGATTTGGCACCCCGGTACGACCGTAAGTTGGGCGAGAGCTAGAAAAAATAAAAGATGACTCATTTAATAGTTTCAACTGATATTTTTCAACAACGCTACACATCAAACTCATAATCGGTACGATGCATATGAGACAAAAAAAACCTAAACAAATAATTTGAAACTTTAATACTCTAAAATAAAGCTTCGGAAAGTTACCTACAGTTTCATCGGAATCTTTATTTTAGAGTATTCAAGTTTAAATTCCTTCAAAATCTCCCTAAGAGCAGAACATACCTTCACCTACCTTCCATACGAACGAAGAACTTCAAACTGTGCTTCACCCAGAATTCACTCAGGGTTACCATACTCACAGAGCATCACCGCAGGATCCACGGCGCACCGCACGCCCATGACCATGACATCACAGACATTGCGTTTTGTCCTGGGTGCCATCCGGAAATACTTATCGCCTTCGTTGGCGCCGTAGGTCGTATAACGCATTTGTACCATAGTTTATTTTGATGTTCATCAACATCATTTATGTATTTTGTTTGCCTATGCATGGTTTTTAACTTGAGTTGATTTTCTTAATCTATACTGAACTTCTTTCTCCTGATCTTGTTGATTCACTAACTTTTTTTATGTGGCAACTACTGTATGATATTTTAGCTCATGACCTTCTTCAAATTAGCACATGCCTCAGGTCTCTACTGATTTTATCAAAATAAGATGTTTGTGAGGAGATTTTGCTTTTGTTTCATTTGACATGTTGGTTTATTTATGTTGATGTTTTTTTTTTTTTTAAATTCGGAAAATAGGAAAATAAAATGATATAGGACTAAACCGAAATGCTGCCATGTTTCTTTTTCTTAATCAAGCTGTTACCCCCCTTTTTTTCTTTTTTTTAAAGCGAACCATTCAACAGTGCTAAGCACGGCTTTCAAAGTCAGAAGTAAATTGTTATCAAAAAACATCTAACTTTGCCTGCAAATAATTTCATAATAGCCTTGCATTAAAGTGATTAGCTTAATTCTGACTGTAGCCTATAGAGAATCTACTTGTGTAATTTAATATGCACAAGAGATGGATCCTTAATACTGAAACGTCTGTACATTATGTTCATCATCGTTGGCTGTTTTGTGTTATTCTCTGCATGCTAACACCTTTTTGGTACTTTTCTTTAATAACTTTTATAGCATCAAGTTTTTCAATTGTGCTCAAACACACAATTTCTATTTCTAGTATTTAACAGATGGTATGCTGTTAAGAGAATCAATCAGCGATTCAAAATTGTCTAAGTAAGTAAATAATTTTGATTCAAATCTATCCCTTCTATATGTAATCATTTGTGCATTTCATTTATTTTGATGTGGTTTTTCCTGTACATGTGCAAATATATTTTTTGTGATTTTTTTTTATTGTACTATTTTGCTGTGTAAAATCAGGCAATCGTTTGTTTTCAGACAATCAATAATAATTGCTCCAATAACATAACTGCTTTATAATGGTTCAAATTAGAGATAGAGTTCTTAAGTTCACAAATTGCTTAAAAGAATCTAATCTTTCAATTGGGCGAAGGAACCAGTTTCCGAAAAATTAACACCAAGTCTTTTAGGGAATCAGTTCTTTTGATGTATCACCAAGTGACTTAGCTAATTTACTCACTTGGCGATTCAGCAAAAGAATTACAATTCGTTTCTGTTTATCTCGTAATTCCTCAAATAAGTGATTTGGCTCAAATTTAGAAAAGGAATTATAACTCTTTTCGCAATTCAAAGGAAATAAAGAATTGATTCTCAGAGTGACATGAAGAATTATTTCCAACTCCTTTGATTCATACGTTGAAAGATTCGATTCTTTTGAGCAATTCGCAACCTGTGCGCTCATCTCTAACTGAGGGCCTTTGATGTTATACAAATTGAATTGCTGATGTTATACAAATCCAGCCGTTGGATCGTTGCCCAATTTGGCGCAGGGATAAATAGCTGAAAAGAACTTGTTCTTTTTTGAGTGGGCAAGTCACTCTGAGTCACTTTCTCAAAAAAAATTGGTTTGATACTCACCGCTAGCTTTTATCTTTTATTTTTAATAGCATCTCTGCAATAAGGTAAATTCATACAGATTACATTCTTATTAAAGGTTTTTGCAAATAAATTAGAATATTTTGTAATAATTTGGCCAAGCACTAATTATTTTTCTTTATTGATAATATAAAAACTTCATTTAAACTGACATTTGTGATTCAATTCTAATTTTCTTAATTTCCTTAAAACATATGTTTTTATACTCAAACAATTGTTTTTTATTAGGTACAGTGTGATAATTTTAGATGAAGCTCATGAAAGGACATTGTGTAATGACATTCTTTCGGGAATTGTGAAGAAAGCTCAGAAGTTGAGATCATCAAACCAAAGCGGCATGCTACCATTAAAAGTAAGTAAATAATTGCTCATGACTGCCCATAATTAGCATTACAGTTTCCTTTTTGTAAGTAAATTTGATTCTATGAATAGTTTTAAATGTCTGTCGATGTAATCTGTCTTTATTTATTCTTCATGCTACATGCTTGTTTATCCTGTGTACTACTTGTAGATGGTAAAAACTTATGAAAATAATCTTACTTTCCAAGAATAAATCAAACAGACAGGATTTTTTGCTTATGGTCGTCCAATGTTACCAAAAAAGTTTTTGACTACTTCAGTCAATATTGAATGGCATGTTTTTTCTTTTTTTTTTTTTTTCAAATTTGGTGCAATTAAAAATTCTAGTCATGTTACAACTTGATTAAAACACAAATGCTTCTGTCTTGACTGTTTAAAAATGAAGTAATTTTATTCTGCCAGCAAAAAAAAAAAAAAAAAAAATCTGGTATGGACCCCACACTACTTCCTTTTGCATGTAAATTTCTTAGTAGTTCCCTTAAGTGTTAAAAAAAAGTGCTTGGAGTGAGCAAGGTAACAATTCAAATATTTACACCCCTAATCTGCCACAAAACAATGCAAAAAAAATGTTTTACAATGGTTAATTTTCTAAATATTGCCGATTTTAACATCATTCAGTGAATTTTTCGCAAAATATCGCCAATAGCTCCAAGTTGAACCCAACTTCAAAAAATAATATTTTTCGCCAAATTTGTCGCCAACTTGGCAATATGTTGCCAAGTTGGCATCAAACACTTGGTGACCAAAAGCTTGGCTTCATATCGCCAAGTGGTCGCTCCAATTCATATCACTTGAGTCTGCATTGAAATTAACACTGATTCCCCCCAAAAAAGGGGTAACACATCCCCTTGGGAACATTTGAATGCAACCACAAGGAGAGGTGCACAACTAGACCATCCTCAGAGCCTACATACCAAACTAGAAGCTTCTACAGTATATAGTTTTTGAGTTATGCAACATACATACATACGCACATACGGAGATCACGAGAAAACTCGTCGTAATAAACTCGGGGGTGGTTTAAAAGGATTTTTCGGTGGTTTATATGTTGGTAGGTATACACGTGCTGACAGGTCGAAACAACTACTGAACATTCATTCGGGGGTGAGCAAAATCAAAATTTAAACCCAAATTTGAGTGAATTTTTTTTCACGATCACAATACTTCCATTACAACGTAAAAGGATGTAAGAAGGTTTATAGCATTTTAAATTGCAGATTGTCTTCTCATATTTGTTATGTCATAGTCAGTTTAGCCTTGAATTCCTGCCCTAATAATTGCGAGCATGTCTGCAAGCTCGCGCAGAACCACTCAACTTGTTAGAACTCTAAGCGCTGTTAATTTTACTTTAGTTTTCTAATAGTTTTCTTGCAAAATGGTTGTATTTTAGTAGAACTCCTGCAAAGGAGCATTATTATTTTGAATTAGGGTATTTGGCCCTATTATAGAATTGCTATATGGTTAGCGTAGTTGAAATAATTATTGCAATTATGATGTAAAGTATGTATATATTGTATAAAGAATTTCTATAGCAAAATTAGTCTTCATTCCAAGCAAAAAACTACAGTCCACTTATAACTTTGCCGAATCAATATTTATGCAAGATTTCTTTTTACAGGTTATTGTTATGTCTGCTACTTTAGATTATCACCGATTCGCTGAGTATTTTGAAGCTCCTGTATATTTTGTAAGAGGCCGAGAATACAGTATAAAGGTATGATGGAAAGTACAAATGAACTAATTTGTTTTATTCAAGTTAATGCTTTTTCTTATGAGTTATGAATTTAGTGTTTTTGGATTTTTGTTGCTTAGTATGCTTTGTCAATTTTTCTGCATTTTAGATTTTTTTGTCTTTTGCAAAATAAATAATAAATGTGTAATTAAAATTTAGTAGTCTCAAAAATTTGAGCAAACATTGTCTTTAGTCACCTCGCATCACTGAAAACTTGAGTTATCCAGAAAATTCTGAGTACTTATCTTTTTTTACTATTTGGACAACGTGAGAAATTGCTTCTTTTATTTCCTTCTACAATGAAGAGCGATTTATTGTCTTTGCAAGAAAAAATCGTTAAAGCAAGACTGGAATGAAACCACTAACAACAATTAAAATACATTCACTAAAACGTTAACGAGCACATTGATACAAATACGCACATGGGACAAACCTTCAAAACTTTACTCTTACTAAAATTACTAATGTAAACATAGACATAAAAACATGTTTAAATACGAGATACCAACACAATAAAATAACATTATATACAAACTAAGAGTCATTAGGCTAGTCACGTAAAATTCACTCAATAGTAAGCAACTTGGTTGGAGGTATCACTTTAAGCACTCAGATTGAATATCACTAGCCGAGGCAAGATGAATTACCACCTTTCATTACTCACGCTTTGCAGGGCACTAACAACGCGAAGAAGGGTACTCAGCTGACCGCTTCAATTTTCAAATCCTGAAATTCCTTCCAGTTCCAGGTGAAGTATAGTTTGAATTTGCAACACTGAGCTCAAAATCTCTTGTTGGGTAGTTTATTTGCAGCCACCTCTCAAAATGCAAATTTAACATCTTCTAGTGAATCATACCATTATTGATCGTTACTGGACCCAAGTTCTACCACTACATCAGCTACGTAAGCCAGATGATGTGAAGGGTGGAATCTCTCGTTCACTCTTTCGTAGCGCCTTATATTCATTCCTTTCTTACGATTGTTACCATTCTACTTTTGGGCAGTGTAAAAAGATATGAGTCTACCTATGTTTTCAATGTTGGTGAATATGGACTTTTTCTTTAATCAAATTTTATCATATGTCTTGGTTTTAAAGCTGATAAATGTGTGAGGGAAAAGAGAAGTAAAGAGTGCTTAGCTGTGTTTTTAACTGCAAATATGTATTAATCAGAGAAAATTATACCTTATAATGATTGCATAAGTTCTTATTACTCAATGTATGACAAATTGCAAATCCTTGCATATTTTTTGTGAGACAAATTCAAAGCATGAATAATGGTGAACATTTGAGAGGGCTTAGAATGGTGGAAATTTTTCTAATAGAACACAGAAGTTGGATTAATTGTAGACAACTTTGCTGCTCACTTCACTGTGGATGACTTGAAATCGTGATCAAGACATAATCTAAAACTTCAAGGCTACCTATAGAACGCTTCTTCTGTTAGATATGATTTCTGCTATTGACCAAACCGAGCAGTATGCGGGAGATCTTCCATTATCTGAACTAGAAGGAAACTTGCAAAGTTGCAGTCAAAAATTCCAGGTGAAACTCGTATGCAAAAATTGATAAAGATCTCTCTACTAACAATTGAAGCTTCAATGAAAGCTATGGTTCCTAATATGTTGAATTATAATACTAAAGGGAGCAATGGTGAAGATGACAGTGAATGTGAAAAGAATCCATATCAACATCAGATGCACTCAAAGCTATAGGTGCCTTAGAAGTTTTTTAGCTAATTCTAAGAAGCAGATGAACATTTAAAAGCTATAATCTCTTAGAAGAAGCTGTACTAGCAACCGAGAAGCGTAAGCAGTCTTGTAAAACTTACTATTTTAAACGAGCGTATTAGATGTCAATTGGCAAGTATAAGCATTATAAGGTAAGCTAATGAAGTTTACTAAATTAAAATTGCATGTGTTCTAGTATAATTTTCACCTTTAGAACTAGTTTTTAAAATGCTTTTGAAAGTTTAATTATTTGTTTCTTTTTTATATATATATACTAAAAAAAATGTATTCTTTATTAGAAATGTATTTCATAACATTTCATTGAGTAAGAGGTTGAGTTTTTTTTTTTTTCTCTACCTAAGCATCATTTCTATGTTCTCTTAACAATATTTTTATTGTTTCAGCATAATGAGCAATAGTTTTTGTTCATGAATCATAATTCTTTTTTAGATATTAAATTCTGTGAGTCCACAAGAAGATTATCAACATTCTGCACTGATTACTGTTTTTCAAATTCACCAAAATGAAGATGATGGGTACTTTAATTATTTCTTTTCTCTAGGACTTAGATCTTTGTTTACTTGTTCGAAGATTATATTGAAAATGAATTTTCTCGCTCGTCTATCACATTTTTGTACTTAAAGATGTGAAGATGAACAATTAAACTATCTTAAATATGTTTTTGTATTCAATTTGCTAATCTTTTCCCTAAAGCTATAAATTATTAGTAATTATTATACTTGTTACTTACTAGCAGGGTTTTATTAATTGTCATGGATTGTTTGTAAACATTTTTCATATTTATAATTTTCTGTTCTGTGTTTGTTGTATTTTAGAGACATATTGGTTTTCTGTACTGGACAAGAAGAAATTGATTCAATGGTTGTTGAAACAGAGAATTTGGCTCTAAATTTACCTGCTGGTTTGTTAATCACTTTTTACTTTGTGTATATCTTATGCAAGAAAATCATCTACTTAAAATTTGGGTTCACATTTTTAGTACTGCACAAAATATTGATTTTAATAATGGATTGTAATTGGATAAAAAGTAATTGAGTCATTCTTGATGAAATCCATGTTCAAAAAATGAATAAAAGCTGTTTACATAAATTTCTATCTGTGGTTATTAATGTATGATTAAAATAATAAAAATAGGTGGGGGGGGGGGAGGTTGAAATATGTAACAAAGGAGTCATGCTAAACTTTTTGTTTTTGAAAGTTGAAATTTTAAATGCAAGTATTTTTTCTGCGAAATCTTGTTGCAATTTTCTTTACATATTATTATTATATTTACCATCTTATTGATGTTAAAGTTTGCTAAATATTTATACAAAAAGCAAGTCAGTTCCATGATGTATATAGATAAAACTTTTTTATTTCCTTTCATGAGCTACCCCTGCTAAATTTGAATTGTGTGTATTAAACCATTAATATTTGTTAATGTGACTTTACAAAAGTTTTATTTCAGAAAAATAAGAACATGAATTACCTATTTATATTTTTTACTGCAAGAAGGCTTGAATATTATAAGAGACTGATATTACACAACTCTCTTTTTAAACAATAGAAGAATTAATATTTTGACTCTGGCCCTGGTAACGCTTTTTTACCAGTATATATATATATGTATATGTATATATATATATATATATATATATATATATATATATATATATATATATATATATATCAAAAAGAGACAATAATAGCTCATGAAGAGTAACTGTGCATAAATTGGAGTAACAGAAATAAATAGAACAACAATGAGAAACATCAGGAAAAACATTTAAAACTACTTGAAATTTAAAACTAACTGTTAGTTTTAAATTTCAAGTAGTTTTAAATGTTTTTCCTGATGTTTCTCATTGTTGTTCTATTTATTTCTGTTACTCCAATTTATGCACAGTTACTCTTCATGAGCTATTATTGTCTCTTTTTGATATTCATATTTGCAATTGATTTTTAGCTGCAATAAATGCGCTAGTTAATTTGCAGACTTTAAACTGTTAATCTTGATTATATATATATATATATATATATATATTAGGGTGTATCGAAAAAAACTTTTTTTCGAAATTCAATTTACTAAGTTGATAAAAAGTTGCCCCTACCTACCCACATATTCCACAAAAAAATTCAGTCTAATCAGAAATTGTTTAGGTGTTCCGCACGAGGCCTGAAATTTGTGAATTTCTTCAAAAATATGATTTTTTTTCTAAATTTTTTTAAATATTAAGAATAAATGTTAAAAATAATTCAAGTTGAAAAATGTGTACCGCAAAGTCGGAGGACAAAATTGGGTTTGAAAAAAAGTATATTAAACAACATTTAAATCTCCCACATTTATTCTAAACTTACGTAATTTTCACCAAAACTAGCATTTTACAAGGCCATGCGGCTTGGTTAGAAACTTGTTTATGAATGTGGAATCTAACTGAATTAACACTTGAAACTGGGATTCATCTGTGATTTATGTGAAGTAAAAAGTAAAATAATATAAACTATAAACAGAATTTAAGCCCATCGTCACACAGTGCCCGCCTTCTATCAGGGCCCCCGTGATGGTAAACGAAATACTGCTCCGCTAGCGTAGCTGCTTTAGGATGGCAGAAGAACATATATCTTTGGTTGAGGAAACAGACCCTAAATATTTCGGACATGGGGCTCCAGTAAATGGCCCAGGAAAAGAAATTGTAGCTTCAGTTTCACGATTTACGGAAAAAAAAAGTTTTATTGATAAAGAACATAAAACTATCGGTGTGATGGCACATCAGTTAACACTGAAAAATCAAATGATGCTATTAGATTTAAAGAAAAGTCTTTAGAACCCTCACTACAAGCCGTGGTATGTTTTCTTCATTTAATGAATTACCACTTAGAAAGTTAACGGTGGCTCTTGATAAACCGACTACTGGACAAAATTCTTTTAGTTAAATTGGAGAATTCTAACAATATTGCTAAGATCTACCAGTCATGAACTTTAAGAAAATAGAACGCGTTTTACTAGAAGTTGATGTTAAAGAATTGAGTCAAAAATACTTATGGGATGTGTCAAAAACTGTAATGTCTGGCAAATGTTCTTAAAATTTAGCAGAAAGGAACCCCGCAAGCTTTTCCCATGCAAGATGGCTCACAATGGCAAAGTTTTGAGGCTATACATCGCAAGTAGTGATCCAAGTTCAGAGTTAAATAAACTAGCAGAATTTATAATAAAGGTTTATGCTCTCTGCTTTTTCACAATCGAATCTCAGTATAAAATTATTCATGCATTTAAGCACTTTTTTAAGACCATAGATTGCAACAAGTATTTGGATACAAATCTCCAAAATGTTATCCATTCCACATTGTAAAGAAGCTATCTTGCATGGAAAAAGCTTGAATGGTTCCTTTCTGCTACATTTGAGAACATTTGCCAGACATTACAGCTTTTGACACATCCCATAAGTGTTTTTGACTCAATTCTTTCCCAAGTAGCACACTTCGTTTTTAAAGGTTGTAAAATGGTTGTTAACGTTGTAACAATCGCTTAAAAACGTTTATAAAACGTTTAAAGGTTATTTGTGCTACCTGAATGCGTTCTATTTTCTTAAAGTTCATTACATGTAGATCTTAGCAATATTGTTAGAATTCTCCAATAGGTCAACTAAAAGAATTTTGTACAGTAGTCGGCCTATCAAGAGCCACCGCTAACTCTCTAAGTGTTAATTCATTAAATGAAGAAAACATACCACGGCTTGTAGCGAGGGTTCTAAAGACTTTTCTGGAAGTCTAATAGCATCATTTGATTTTCCAGTGTTAACTGATGTGCCATCACAACCGATAGCTTTTATGTTCTTTATCAATAAAACTTTTTTTTTCCATAAATCGTGAAACTGAAGCTACAATTTCTTTTCCTGGGCCATTTACTGGAGCACCATGTCCGAAATATTTAGAGTCTGTTTCCTCAACCAAAGATATATTTATATATAGTTCTTCTGCCATCCTAAAGCAGCTACGCTAGCGGAGCAGTATTTCGTTTACCATCACGGGGGCCCCGATAGAACGCGGGCACTGTGTGATGATGGGCTTAGATTCTGTTTATAGTTTATATTATTTTACTTTTTACTTCACATAAATCACAGATGAATCCCAGTTTCAAGTGTTAATTCAGTTAGATTCCACATTCATAAACAAGTTTCTAACCAAGCCGCATGGCCTTGTAAAATACTAGTTTGGGTGAAAATCACGTAAGTTTAGAATAAATGTGGGAGATTTAAATGTTGTTTAATATACTTTTTTCAAACCCAATTTTGTCCTTCGACTTTGCGGTATACATTTTTCAACTTGAATTATTTTAAACATTTTTTCTTAATATTAAAAAAAATTAGAAAAAAAATCATATTTTTGAAGAAATTCACAAACTTCAGGCCTCGTGCGGAACACCTAAACAATTTCTGATTAGACTGAAATTTTTTTTGGAATATATGGGTAGGTAGGGGCAACTTTTTATCAACTTAGTAAATTGAATTTCGAAAAAAAGTTTTTTCGATACACCCTAATATATATGTATATATATATTTATATATATATATGTATATGTACACACACACATATATATATATATATATATATTTTTACAATCATGCCAAATGTATTATTTCTATAATTCATGTACTGTAAATTCCGGATTATGTGTGGATTAGGGTTGCGTGGTAAACATAGATAAGCGAATACCTCAGATAATTAAAAAAATAGGTTAGAAGCAAAACTAGCATGTACAAATTTTTTAAAAACAATAAAACTTGAACATACATTTAAGCTAAAGCTAAAAATTATAACACTGAATGTAAATTTATCTTCAAAAGCTAAAAATAAGCAATATATATTAGTACAAACCCTTATATTAGTACACACCATTAAATTTTTGCAAAAAGGTGGTTAGTTTTTGTATTTTAATTTTAAAACGCTTCTCTTTAATCATTAATTTTTTAAGTTTTTCCATACTATCTTGCCACAAAGAGATGTGTTATCTTGCTCCTCAAAATATTTAGAAGTCCTTCCAGATGAGCGAGAGCTTCTTTGTGGCTGATTTTAGAATCTGTAAGTTGAGCTGAGTTAAAGTGGGGTTTTTTTTTGGGGAGGGGGGGGGGACTTCAATAAATCCACACTAAAAGAAAGACCTGCAGCAATTACAAATCTTTTGTGATCCAACCACTGATAATCAGGACTTTACTGTATTAATAAGATAGTCATAAATTCATGTAATTAGTTTTTTATATATTTTTAAGTGGCTGCAAAGGAAAAGTTTATATTCGGTTTATCTGTACCAATTAATTGACTGAAGAAAATGAATTTCATTAAGATATTATCAAAATACCTCCTCTAAAAGTACATATATATCTTTTAATTTTTTTATAGGCTGTAAAAAACTTTCGGTGTGGAAATTATATGCTGCCCTTCCTTCTGCCCTGCAAAATGCATGTTTTGACAAAGCCCCTGTGGTAGGTATAGCGAAATGCATTCAATTTTAAAGTTTTATTTTTGTAGAAACTGTACTGACTTCACTTACAATTTTTAGGGTTATCGAAAAGTGATATATTCAACAAATATTGCAGAAACTTCTGTTACAATCAGTGGCATTAAATTTGTGGTGGATACAGGCATGGTCAAAGTAAAGTGAGTGTTTTGTTTGATGCTGGCATATATTCACTAAATTAAAAAAAATAATAATAATGATTATAATATTATTTTGGTTTTTAATCAAGCTTGATTTCTACATCAATATTTGAAGTTCAAACTAATTCATGTTTACAGAGTTCTAAAAACATATCGAACAATAAATGACTTAAATGAGGGGAAAACATAACATTAGCGGGGGGAAAAAGACTTAAGTATTTCAAGTTCTTTTTAGCTTGGGGGTTGAGGCAGGCTGCAAAATTAGTAATATTTAATAGGGGATCCATGAAATTCTGGAATTTGGGAACCTCTGCTATAAGCTAATTAATTTGTGGCTTAATGTACAATAAATACTACTTAAGATCATAAAATTAATATATTGCACATTAAAAATTAAAAAAAAAATATTTACATATGTGCTTCAAAAGCTTTGTTCTAAAATTTTTTTACTGCTTAAAAATAACCGTTTTTGCATCCTATTAATTATTTTTTTTTACTCTCTATTTTGTTATTTTTTCTTTTAATGAAATCGTTAATGCTGTATAATTTAACTCAAAATTTTGCACTTTCTTAGATCTTATAATCCTCAATGTAATTTTGATGTTTTGAAAGTTCAAAGGATATCAAAAGCTCAAGCTGACCAGAGAGCTGGAAGAGCTGGAAGGGAATCTGAGTAGGTAACTTTTGCTTACATTCATATTTCCTGTTCTCAATTGGAGAACTTGATCTCTAGAATTTATTTTACTTCACCTTTAAAGTAAAAGTAATAATAAACACACCTTGGAGGATAAGTAAAGCAGTATTCTTTACGCTTTAGTTAGGTAGGGATGTCAAGGAAGAATGAATTAAAAAATGAGGCTTGTTATAATAAGACTACTACTAATGATCTTTTTTTCTTCCATTTATTGTTATTTTTATTTGATAGTAATGATTTATGTATGCATATTTATACTTAAATATCGTTATTATATCTATGTAGGAAATGTTTCAAAGGGAATGTGGTTTATTTGCTGCACTCATAACTATTTAAATATTTAAAGCAAGAGCATAGATTCATATTCAAATTTATATTTTGCTGTTGACATCTGATCTCAAGAGGAAAACTTCGTTAACATTTTGATACTTTATATCAGCATTTCATTCTCAACATTTCATTCTTACCATTTACTCAACTATTTAATCATTTTAAAAATGTCTTAAGTTCTTCGTACTTCTAATACCCATGTACTAATATTTCTTCAAAAAAGTTTTTTTAGACTGAGTACTTATTTATAAAAAAGCAATATCTTTTTTAGGCGTTTGAAAGTAGCATTATGTTAATAAATGAAGAAAAAATGGTAGTTTAATTAGTTGCTGCAAGATTGAATTTCTGAATAGAATACTGCTCAAATGTTCAAAAATACATTCCAAAACACTTGGCAGATAATATAAACAGAACATACACCCATAGTGTTAATCGCAATGCAAGTTCCCGATTGGTTTCTCTTTTCTTTAGGAAAAAAAGTAAGATTTATGGTTGCTTATAGAGCCTTTAGCAATGTTTTGCAGCGTCCACGCTAAAAGGAGTTGCTTTATATTGCAATTTTACTGAGGTACTTTTTCCAGAGTCTGTGGAGAATCTCCTTTACCACTGCATAAAGCTCTGTTAAGACTTTTGATTAAAGCGATTTCACTCAGTTTTTTTACATTGTAGAAGTCACTAGAAAATGTTCTCATTCTTTTTATTGTTTAAAATTTTATCTTATATCCTTTAAAAAACTTAAAAAAGAATATTGATATGAAATGGAGTTCAATTAAGGTAAAACTTGTATAAGCTCTTCTAAACATCTACTTTTTTTCCCCTAGTGGAATGTGTTATCGTTTATATACACTTGATGAATATAAGATGTTTCAAGATCAGTCAGTTCCTGAAATTCTTAGGTAAGTTGATAAAACTTACTGTGTAAATTTGCAACGTATTGATGAGAAATTAACTTAAATAGGGTTTAATATATTCCATTGCAAAATTATGTAAAGGAAAATAGAGTAAACCTATTTTAAAATCTCAGGTGTTGGTCTTCTTTCTCAGGGTGACGTCCATGTCCTACACTCACACATTACAACATGCCTGCACCCACACATATCGTAATTCGTAAATGCGAAATCATAATTTGAATTCAAGATGTAAAAATTCATTTTTTTTTAAATATTGTTTTGGCACTGTTGGTGAGCAGAACTAACTGACACCTATCCCATTAACGCCAGATTTTGCTGCACTGTCCTTTAGCACAAGGTCTGCGTGGTACATTTACTTTTTTGCTATTATGTGATGCATATTGCTTGCTTGTTAACACTTTGCGTATTCTTGGACAAACCATTGGTTTTTGGTATTAAGTATATGCAGAATTATGCCACTGTTGTAATGAAATATTTAATCTCCCAAAAAATACAAATAACTTCTTGAAATTTCATACACTCATAGGGCGCAGAACTTTTAAAAATTGCATTTTTAAGCCGTTATTTCAATTAGTTGAAAAGTAACTTAGTCCAGCATTTTTGAAGTTATCTCATTTTCAAAGATGTATCAGACAAATCAAAATCTGAATATTTGATACCACAGTGGTAAATAAATTTAATACACATCCATATATGACAGCATGTGGGTATACTGCTCGGCCTTGAGGTGAATGCTACTGTCATCTCGATATTGATTTGTATACTGCTATTATATAAATTTCAGCACTTCCTTTATGTATTTAATACTCTATTAGTATCAAATTAGTTGAATTTAATACTGATGGTGAATATCAAATGAAAATAAATAATATTTATTTATAAATGTTCATTGGATTTCTTTTATAGATGTTGTTTGTCAAATGCTATTCTGCAAATGGTAGCTGTTGGAATACATAACATAAAAGAATTTGATTTTATTGACAAACCCTCTGAAGAAGTAAGTATAAGTATTTGAACTTGTTTCATTTTTAACCATGACCAGTTTGTTTACTCTCTTTGTGTCACATATTTACTTGTTTGAAACACTGTACTGCATTATCTTGTAAATCAATAAAAACTACTTTTAATCAAAAATGAAGTTTTTAATTTTAACTTCGCAAATTTTTACTCCATATTTTTACTTCAAAAGTTGCAAAAAAATGAACTAAAAATAAAGTAAATAAATAAATACATCAATAAAAAATAAATAAATAAAATTCTTGAAGAAAAAGATAGTGATATGTGTCCTTAAATTCAATATCAACATTGATTTTAAAATGATAGTGAAGTGCAAACAGGACAGAAGTTGAAGACTCCATTATGCAAATTAGCCCACTAGAGAATCTTGTCAAAACCAAATAAAAGAGTATGATCAATTGATTGTCCTCTTTTCCTTTGCTTATATTTGTCTGTTGCCTCTTACTAAGGTAGCATGGTTTCGTTGTTGGTCTAATCCCTGGATAAAGAAGCAGGCCACCAATGATGATGTTTTAAAGATGGTTCATGTTGGAGAAACCTCTTCTAGATGTTAGTAAATTTTTGGCTGCAGTGCACAAGATTTGTCAGTCTCATTGTGTCAGTTTAAATATATTCTGCTGAAGTATACATAGTGATTTTACGTTTTTTTGGACTAGTTTCTGCTGCTAAAATGGAGAATTTTTTTCTCTAAAATTATTTGTGAGTTTTTACACTAATATTTTGAGCTTTAAATTACTTAACTTTTTTTCTGCATTTTTTATTTATTTATTTATTTATTTTTTTTTTTTTTCAAAAATGTTTATTGATTTTTTTTTTCCAAAAAAAAATTCTCTAATTGTTATTCCAAGATATTTGTGAGGTTTACCTATCAAAAAGTAATATAATCTAACTTATTTTTTCTACCATGATCAATTTATGCAAGGGAAAAGTTTTTGCGTCTATTTTGTCTTTATGATCTTCATATCTATTACAAATTATTTATTTTTATCTAAAAACAAATATTAAAATTGATTTACAAATATAACTATTTTCTTTGAACAGGAAAATAAAGTGAAAATAACATTTGTTTTCTTACAGCATATATCTACATCCATAGAGCAGCTGAAACTTCTTGAAGCTGTTAATAGGGTGAAGTTGGAAACTGTTGGGATCTTAGAAGTAATTGCTTCTTGTATTTCTTAAAAATAAATTTTCCATGTGTAATATAGTGTTTAGCATTATTAAAGTATCAAACACCCAGGAATAAAGTAGGCATTATCATGGCTACAAAAGTGGCTACAATTGTAAAGTTTTGATGAAACTTTTTTTTTCTTAATGTGCTAGGGGGGGGGGGGTGTCAATGTTTAGAAATCTGCATCTAGCCATTTTCATAATCTGAATTTTTGTGTATGACACATTTTAAAATTAAAGGGAAAGCATTTTTTTGTTTTTTGAGCTTTGTTGATATTTTGAATCAGCATTCACTGTATCTGTAAGAAATAAATCTTAAGCACGTAAGACTTAAGCATAAAACTGCCGTCCCTAAACCAGGGCTAAAGCAGAAATACATGCAATATGTTCCCAGCTCGGTTATGTCATCCAGAGACTACCAGTTTTGTCCTCATTTGAATTCACCAGTATGGATTAGACAGTAACCAAGCTGGAAGACTTCTTTAGGCTGTGTTTGAGTGTTTGTACTGTTCTTAATTTTCAGTAGTAAAATTATTTTTGTTCTTGAATATTTTTAAAAACAACTACTTTTAAATGTTTGAGCTGTCCTTTTACAGATGAAAATGCTGTTTCAAGCTGCAGAAAAATCTCTTTACCTTTTTGTTGAGATAAAGTTTTTAGAAGCCTGGTCGATATTAGGAACTTAATTGCACCATTATACATTATCATACATGCCATAAAATAAACACATAAAACTGAAAATCATGTGTTAGTTTAAGTAAATGTATCTAATACTAATTAACTTACTCAAATTTTTCAAATTTCTACGCTATTGTTTTGCTTTGTGATACTTTTTGAAGGTTAAAAATTTTGAACCTTTTAATTTTGTTGTGTTTTAGTTAACCGAATGTGGTAATAAAATGGTGAAATTTCCGTTAGATCCTATATTTTCTAAGATGATAATCACATCAAGTTCATACAGATGCACGTAAGTTATTTATAATCTGATCCATTTACTTTCAAGTATTTTTATTGAACTAAGCAAGCTTGATTTCTGCTCCATGACTTTTTTAATGCTTCTTAATAGAGTTAATTTATGAGTAATTGCTAAGCTGTAAGTAAACTAATTGTATGTATTTCTAAGTTTTGACATTTTTTGTCAGGCCCGTCATTTGGGAGGGCTCCCCCGACTTTGAAAATCAATGTATTTATGTATAAGTGGGCGTGGTTTTTGTTGTTTTCCAGTGAAATTGTACTGTGTTTTTACCCCCCCCCCCCCCCCCGGAAACACTTGAAATGACGGGCCTGTTTTTTGTCCTGATTAGAAAATTTTAGGGATATGTTTTTACTCCTTAAATCAGTAATATAAGATGCGTTGTTGCTTAGAATAAAATTCAATATCATAAAAGTACACTAATTACTTTGGAGCCTGAGTGCCAATGGAGTTAGTACAAACAGTGAGTAACATTTTCAAGTTTACTAAGATGTCCCTTCCGTTTTGGTTGTTTTTTGCTTGTGGTAGTATAATTTCATACAATACTGTGTGTTCGTTTTTAACTTTACTTCCATAGATCATCTTGTTGCCTTTTTAAAAATTTAATTATTACTTAAAACTAACGAGAGGGGGGGGGGGGAGAACATACAATATGAACTTTTTAAATAATAACATTGGAAAATGAAAAATCATAAACTGAGAGAATAAATATTTTTGATAAAAATGTTGATTACTTTATATAAAAATGCTTTTGTTGAACATATTTCTTGTTACGTTTATTTCATTGATATTTCACATGCTGTTTTTTTTTTCTTCCAGAGATGAAATATTAACTATCATTTCTCTTTTATCTGTTGAATCCATATTTTACACTTCATCTGAAAAGGTAAGCAAACACCTTGATTATTTTCTTCGTTATTAAAATCACCATAGGCAATGTGTTTTCTTTTTTGCAGGTGTAAATTCTATTGAGCTTAATTGAACATTTTATTGCATGAGATGAGTGGATAATACAAACAGAATACACAGATACAAAAAGCACGCAACAGATACAACACAAATTCCAAAAGTGATACCACACAAGTGATGTCAAACGATTTCACAAAAACATCTAACATAGTGTTGCCACACAACATAACTTCAAAATAATATTCAACACCCCCCCCCCCCTCGATTTTAAGTTTCTCCTTTTTTAAGAAATGATAAATCGACAAATTTTAAAGCAAAATTAATTTTGAAGCAATATAAAAATTTTACACAATTATGCAGAGAAAACTTAATTTTTAAACATACATAAATTTCTTAAATTATTAAACTTAATGCTAGCCAATGGTTTTGTAAAAAAATCAGCCAGATTATTTTCTGAACTTACATGCTTAACAATGATTTCTTTCTTAAAAATTAAATCCTTTATAAAATGATTACGTATATCAATATGTTTACTTCTTTTTGAGTTTTCGTAACTGCTTACCATTGCTACAGCACTCATATTATCTATATACAAAATAGGAACTAAATTATTTACATTAAAGTCATTTAATATCCCCTTTAAATAAATCAGTTCTTGAGCTGAAGATGCAGCAGCAATATATTCGGATTCAGCTGATGACAATGCCACACAGTTCTGCTTTCTTGAAGACCACGAAATGATATTGCCACAGTACATCACAGTGCAGCCACTCACACTTTTTCTATCAGCTTGGCTTGCCCAGTCGGCATCAGAGTAGCAAATTAAATTCTTATCTTCTTTCACGCTTCTTGTATAGTGAAGACCAATTTCTTCAGTTCCTTTCAAATACTTTACAATTCTTTTAGCTGCTTGCCAGGTTTGAGTTGTAGGCTTGTCAAGTACTCTGCTTAGGTATGATACGGAAAATGTCAAATCGGGCCTCGTAGTTGTAGCTAAATACATCAAAGTTCCTATCAATTTTCTATATGGTACATCAATCACCGGCAACGAAGTATCAATTTTGAAGCCAGGTTCCATAGGGGTTTTTACAACTTTACAATCTTCCATATTAAAAACTTTAACAATTTTCTGAATCACATGGCTCTGTTGAATTATCATGCTATTTTCAGTTCTTGAAATTTTCATACCTAGGAAATTCGAAATTTCTCCCAAGATGTTTGCATTGAAATTTTCTTTCAGTAGTTTTAAGACCTTTTCTACTTCTTCGTCTTCACCAGATATAAGTATATCATCTACAAATACAATAATCCAAATTTTTCTTGAATGATAAAGACAGAAATCATGCAATGATCTACTAAATCCATTTTCAGTTAGAACTTGATTTAACTTATTGTTCCACAATTTGGGAGATTCTTTCAAACCATAAAGTGACCTTTTTAGTTTCAAAACCTTATTTTTCTTCACGTGAACTCCTTTTGGGGGTACAATATAAATTTCTGACTCAACATCACCATTAAGAAAAGCAGTTGGGATGTCAATTTGAGTTACTTTCCAATTTTCTTCAATTGATTGCGCCAAGAACATTCTTATTGTAGACATTCTTGCTACAGGTGCATACATTACATTCAAAGAGTCATTTTCAACTTCAAATCCTCTTGCAACAAGTCTAGCCTTCTTCGATCCATCTTCCTTGGTTCTAAAAACCCATCTAGTACTTATGGCCCTTTTTCCTGGTGGTAAGTCAACTTCTGTCCATGTATCAAGTTTTCTGAGAGAACTTAATTCCTTTTCTACAGCCATCTTCCATTCATTTTGCTGTATAGCTTCATCAAAGGACTGAGGATCTTCTTTACTTGTCAATAAACAATATGCTGAATATAATTCATATGATTCCAAATATTGTGGTTTTCTTACGCAACGTCCTGATCTTGTTTTAACAGAAATTTCTTCATTTTCTTGATCTCTGTCTTCATTTTCTGGATCTTTATCTTCATTTTCTGGTTCTTTATGTTCATTGTCTTTTCCTTCACTAATTTCTCTGCTGTTGTTTTCTTCACAAGTTTCAACTTCCATGTCCATAGCCTGGATACCTACTTCAATTGCAGTAGTCTTCTCTTTGTTTTTATTTTCTTCATCACTTTTCACTTTTATTTTCTCAAATATAACATCTCTTGCAATTATTATTTTCCTGTTTTCAGGATCCCACAATCTGTAACCATTCTGAGCATATCCAACAAACAAATAAGCTTTACTTCTTTCATCCAGCTTTTTCAAATAATGAAGTTTCTTGGCATAAGCCTTGGTACCAAAAATTTCAATATTACTTAAATTAGGAACACGGTTTGTCCATAATTCTGCAGGTGTTCTGTCGGTAGTTGATGAAGGCTGTCTATTCAACAAGTAGGCTGCAGTATAGATAGCCTCTCCCCACATTGACTTGTCAAGAGTAGAGTCAAAGATAAGGGCACGAGCTTTATCCATGAGGCTACGATTGAGCCTTTCGGCTTTTCCATTTAACTGTGGTGAGTATGGCACAGTTGCATCCACTGTTATTCCCCTTTTCTTCAGCCAATTTTGTAGATGTCCATTTATATATTCTCCTCCATTGTCACATCTCAATGTAGCGACTTTAGTGTTGTGCAAGGCTTCTACTTGACAGATGTATTCCTGCACAAGATCAGATACTTCAAATTTGTTTTTCAACAACTTTACCATGCAAAAATGAGTATAATCATCTAAAAAGGTAATAAAATACTTGTTTCCATCCCATGTTTCAGGATCTATTATCCCGCATATGTCAGTGTGTACAATTTCCAACACGCGATCAGCTCTTCTTCGAACACTTGAAAATGGTTGTCTTACTTGCTTGGCTTTTACACATACTTCACATGTTTTTTCTAATTTACATTCCCTATCTTCAATATCAATGCCATTACTTATTCTTGTTAATTTTCTTAAATTATCAATTCCAATGTGACCCATTTTTCGGTGCCATTCAAAAATTTTATCCTCTGCAAGAAATATGTTTTCTTTGTTGCTTTCGATTACTGTAACTTCATAAAGCCCACTTTTGTTTTTATGCCCCTCTAGAATTGTAGATCCATTTTTCGAAATTTTTACAACATCAGAATCAAAGATAACTTTCCCCCCTTTATCTGTGATAGCACTAACTGACAACAAATTTTTCGACAACTCAGGTACAAGTAAAACATTTTCCAAAGAGCAATTTTTACTTTCAATACTGCCAATACCAATGGACTCCATTTTGTTATTTTTATCTGCAATACCAATATCAATTTTACACTTCTTTACTTCTTTTAAAATATGATTATCATTAACCATATGACTCGATGCTCCACTGTCCACAACAAAAGTAAGTTTCGCTTCATTTTCACTTCTTCTATCAGCATAAAATGCCAATTTATTTGCTTTTTCCTCATTTGATTTTTTGTTTCTGAAAAAACAATCTTTCTCAACATGATTATTTTTCTTACAAATTTTGCAGAACAATTTTCCTTGACAATCTTTTGCCAAATGCTGATCACTGTTGCATTTGAAACAATTCTTGACTGAAGTTTTGTTTTTATTTCTGGAGCACTCAAAAGCCTTGTGACCGGCTTTCTTACATGAAAAACAAATAATTTTACTTTTATTTGCAAGAAATGACACATTTCCAGGAATTTCATTTTGTTGCCTTGTTCTACTTTCTTCAGAAGTTAATCTACTAATAAGATTGTTCAAAGTTCTGTCAGTTTTACAGTGGATTCCCATGCAGAAACAAAGTGCCGATATTCTGATTTCAAAATATTTAACACTTTACTAATTAGCATTTCCTCCGTGATATTAAAGCTCAAATTATTCAATTTGAAACGTAAATTTTCGATAGATGCGATATTTTCATTTACAGAAACTTGTTTACTAAACTTAAAATTGAAGAAATCTTGCATTAGATTATTCTTTAAATTTTCATTTTCTTGAGAAAACATGGCCTTCAATTTATCATACATTTCTTTTGCAGTTTTGCAGGAAATTAAATGTACTAGCAACCTTTTATCAACAGTTCTTACTATCAAACTTTGCTTTTGCATCTTTATTTACGAAACCTTTATCTTCCTTAGTTTCTTCTTTACAAACAATTTCATACAGTTCTTTAGCTTTTAAGATAATATCAACTTGAAATTTCCATAATTCAAAAGACTGCGTATCTTTTAATATTACTGTCTCTTCGATTTCGTTTTTACTGATATCCATATTCGTTTTTACGATACGCACATTAATTTCAAAATACAAACAATCAACTAACAGTTCCTTATAACTGAACTCAAATTCGTATTTTAGAATGTTCCACTCACCTCATACGTCATTTTTATTCCAACTCAGCATTTTCGTTTTCACTCGTATCGAAATCACGAACTCAGAGTTTTTACTTTTTTTTTTTTAGGCGAAACGAATGCGCTTTCTTTTTCTTTTACTTTGCAGAGCAGCTGGGAACATAACCTATTGAGCTTAATTGAACATTTTATTGCATGAGATGAGTGGATAATACAAACAGAATACACAGATACAAAAAGCACGCGACAGATACAACACAAATTCCGAAAGTGATATCACACAAGTGATGCCAAACGATTTCACAAAAACATCTAACATAGTGTTGCCAAACAACATAACTTCAGAATTATATTCAACAAATTCTAGCTTTACTGCAGATTTACAAATACAAGGGCCGGCAATGTACTTTTTAGGATCTTTATATCACTTTCAATAAGTTTTTAAGTTTTTTGAGAAGCAAGTGATATTTATTGACAATTGATAACAGTATATATCTGCATCTGTTAAAACACCATGTGGCAGCCTTATGAAAAATTTTAAAGCAAGTTTAAAACTGTAAAAGCATGAACACAATGATGTATCTAAAAACAATTATTTATAAGATCTTCATAAAAAGCCAATTAAAAAAATCTTACTATTAATAACAATTACAGTTATGAAAGAAATATAAGTTTAACCCTTTCAGTCTTAGTGTTGTTTCTGAACAACATCATATAATAGGGTAGAATCACTGACTGTTAGGGGAGTCGAAGAAATCGTTAAATCCCCCAAACATTTAAATTTAGCAGAGTGTTTGATTTGCTAAATCGAAGACAAACTTTAAGTAACAAATAACATTTATTAAATATAACCAACAACTGTAAATAATAAAATCAAAGATAATTACAAAACAACTTATTACTTTCTGAGAAACTAAACCCTATTATATCCTGCCTGCATAGTTCTACCCTATTATGCCTGTTCAAGGCTAAATGCAATTACTACCGGGGGAAACATGCCATCAGGCGAAAAGGACCGCGAGCCGAAAGCCTAAGGCCCCTCTCTGACTTGAGAGCCTAGCGATGAATGAAAATACCAGCCCCGATCAGAGTCCTGACATTGCTTATATATCCCCGATATTTGCATACACATCCTATCGGTAGCGATCCAGGCAGCCAATCACAAACGACACGTGCCTTACGAAGCTTCTCGAACATTCGTTGGTTGACGTCAGAGGCATGACGTTCCAGAACATGACGTCATACTTCCGGGAACGATCTCCGGAACAGCAATGTTTACATTCTATTAGTCTGAAGTGTTACACGGCCGTCAGGCTGAAGGAAAACGTAAGTAGAAACATGATATGCATTAAACTTAGACTGTTGTAAGATGATGAGATTCTACTAGCTAGGGGAGAGGCAGATATGCCTATCACTGACTAAAAATGAATAGACCGCGCATCGCCAGATAAAGCAGTAGATGTCAGTAGCGCTAAGATATATCACGTGATCTACAACGAAAACCTCTCTTTCTCTCTGACGCTCTGGCGCGTTAAAATTTTTGGCCATCATTTGCAAGCTGTTGGTAGGCAAATGCTTCCTTGCACTTTTTGTTCGCTAGATTATTCCGATTGCGCTTCGCGAGACATTTGTTGATTTGCTGCTTGCAAGTTCCATCTCCGACAAACAATCCATGTCACGAAATAGAAAAATAGAGTTTTCTTCTTGTTTCAAATTAGGTTTCAAAAGATTTTCTTTTTTTTTTTTTTTTTTGTTAGGGGGTGGGGGAATGCAGTGTATATAGATGAGCATATGAACTTAACAGAAAACATTCAATGTCTATGCATATATCACAGAACACATTCAGTTCTTTGATGAAAGGGTAATAATAAAGTATTTTAAAAGGCGCAGGATTTTACAATATTTGGTAAAATTTACCTATTTTTTATTCAACAAAATTAAAACATAAACAACTTTGAAAATGTGTGTTAATCATTACAATTTAAACAGCTTTTAACAGAAAAGTTAAAAAGTCACTTAACTGTATTTAGAGACGTTTTCGATTGTCTTTTGTACTTTTGAATAATAATGTTAATTGTTCTAAGTTCTAATAGTAGTTCGATTGAATCAAAACCTATTTAAGCTTATAGATAAAGCATTTTCTAAGGGTTCTTAAAAACATTGTTTGCTCTACCCTCCCCCCCAAAATTGCGAGAAATAATCTTTAAAAAAGCAGTTGCTTTACGTATGTACAAACAATTGATAATTAGTTACACATACACTAGGTGGCCAAAAGTATCCGGACACTTTCAAAAATTCACATTTTTACATATAGCTCGAGAAATAAGTTATCAATTGTTCTTTAATTTTAGTCATACAAAATATAGACTTCACCGAACATTTCCAAGTTGAAATTAAATTACCCTTGCATTTGGGGGACGACAAGAAGGGGGTTGAAAGAAAATCGGCTTTTTGACCATAACTCTTCGAAAATAGCTCGGAATAAGCTATCAATTTCAGTAATTAATTAGCATACTATGTATAAATACTGTACAAATTTTTATGAACGTACCACTCTTACTTCTGAAGATATGAAACATTTTTGAAAAAACGGCAATTTTATTTGAATGGTTTTAGCTCATAACACGCAGAGTTTTTGATCAAACCTTATCACAACTTCAGGAAAGATGACAAAATACAAGAGAAAGAACATACTAAAACGGTAAATAAAAATATTAAAAATTCGATGAGATATGAACGTTAAAAGGAAATAATTTTTCACGGCGCATGCGCGAACGACAGTAATTTATAACTACAAAAATATTGTAGCCTGATTTATACTGCATCTTATAAAAAAAGTTCCAGTTGAATATCATGAAAAATGAAAAAGATATCAGCGATCTAGTGAGCTGTATTTCATTCATTCGCAGACAATACATAAATAGTGAGGGGTTGTCCACAAATAGTGTGGTGACAATCGATCATTTTTTTTTCAATGTTAAATTGTATACAGTTTGAAAGTTTATATTCGGCATTGTCGTCACATTTCGTCTGTTCGGCCAAAAAGACCTTATACGTAGGTTTCCAAAAGTATCCGGACACCCTCTGAAACGTTGGTTTTGAACGACGACGCAATAACCTTTAATTTAAAAATAGCTCTTTGTGGACAGACCCTCACTATTTATGTATTGTCTGCGAATGAATGAAATACAGTTCACTAGATCGCTGATATCTTTTTCATTTTTCATGATATTCAACTGGAACTTTTTTTATAAGATGCAGTATAAATCAGGCTACAATATTTTTGTAGTTATAAATTTCTGTCGTTCGCGCATGCGCCGTGAAAAATTATTTCCTTTTAACGTTCATATCTCATCGAATTTTTAATATTTTTATTTACCGTTTTAGTATGTTCTTTCTCTTGTATTTTGTCATCTTTCCTGAAGTTGTGATAAGGTTTGATCAAAAACTCTGCGTGTTATGAGCAAAATCCCTTCAAATAAAATTGCCGTTTTTTCAAAAATGTTTCATATCTTCAGAAGTAAGAGCGGTACGTTCATAAAAATTTGTACAGTAATTATACATAGTATGCTAATTAATTACTGAAATTGACAGCTTATTCCGAGCTATTTTCGAAGAGTTATGGTCAAAAAGCGGTTTTTCTTTCAACCCCCTTCTTGTCGTCCCCCAAATGCAAGGGTAATTTAATTTCAACTTGGAAATGTTCGGTGAAGCCTATATTTTGTATGACTAAAGTTAAAGAACACTTGATCACTTATTTCTCGAGCTATATGTAAAAATGTGAATTTTTGAAAGTGTCCGGATACTTTTGGCCACCTAGTGTAGTTCAGTAGGGAATGAATAAAAAAACATCATAAGTAGGGGAGGTGATTTTTTTTAAATGCAATTTTTGAGACATTGAGGCGGAAAGGTTGCCACATACCAGGGACCGCGCTTAGGATTTTTAGTTCTTAGCCAGTAAATTAGCCAAATTTCAATTGTCTTAGCCAAACTTCGAGAGTTATAGTCAAAGAATTTTAATTATTTGTTTTTTAAATGTAATACATGTATTTTTCCCCAAGTGAACATTTCTGACAATTTTCCATTTGCCAATACTTTAGCTAAATCAGAATTTTTTTCGCCGAATTTTCTATTTTATCGTATTTGGCGAGGTGGCGAATGCTTAGCGCGATCCCTGACATACTCTCTCTATGTATCTTTACTCTGTGGGTAGAATACAGCTAAATTTAACGTGAGACTGAAAATGTTGAAGTACTGTTGTTTTTATTTGGTTTTCAAGGCAAAGTTTTGCTTCACTGATTAATGGGTGATTTAAGAAACATGTACTTCCACACTCTATCATATTTAATCTTTTTTTCAACTGAAGAAAATGCGATGGCTTTCTCGAAGAACTACTAATAAGAATGACTGCTCTGCATTCGTGCCCTAAAATGAAAAATGTTATATATAAGCAAATAAAAAACTCCTTCTGGCTTTTGTGGGTATTAAAATGAGGATAAGTTTTCTTGATAGCCTTTAAAATGACTATATATACAAAATGGTTAAGTGGCTCAGATATTTTATAAAATCAGTGTGAAAATATACTTTTTTTTTAAATATCCCAAAAAAAATCTTTCATGAGAAGCATGCGAAGTTCGCAATTTTAACATTCTTAAGACCATCTCATGCATTGGGAAGGTTTTTGTTTTTCATCCCAATGTTGCTTAACAGTAATATAGCCATTTTCCAGGATAATGTTTTTTCAAGTTTTTTTCATCCAAGTTGTCATTAGATTCATTTAAAAACTAGGAAAGTTTTATTTCCTGGTACAAAAGTCTCCCATCAGTATTTTAAGTTTTAGGAGTACGTTCATAATCTATTCTCTCAAGTACTTCCTAAATGGATCAATTAAAATAAATTCCTAAAAATTCTAGAAAAAAAAATATCACAAGCAACATTAATAACTTTTAAATTCCAGGAAGAAAAAGGTTGAAACAAATTTTCTCATTTTTCTGTTTCGCTTTTTAAAATATGACTTATGTTGCCATATTTTTTTTTTAGCGTGAACAGTTTTCTGAAGTTAGAAAAAAATTCGAGACTTCAGATGGTGACCACATTATGCTGCTCAATGTGTATAAAGCTTTTCGAAATGTAAAGGAAAATCCTGTAAGTTATTATATTTCATAATGGTTTAATATGCTTGTTTTTTTCTGATGGGATTATATCATTTGCTGTAAAGGCCTTTAATTTCGCGGGCCGTAATTTTCGCGAAAATGAATATATCGGTGATTTCGCGGGCCGAAAATTTCGCGAATTTTGCATGTACAGAACCGAAAGTTGAAAAAGTCCATAGTAAAAACAAATTCGCGAGGCCTAAATTTTCGCGATTACAAAGGGCTCGCGAAAATCGCGAAAATTAAGGCCTCGCGAATAAAAAGGCCTTTACAGTAACTAATGAATCAGATGAATTTAGTGTTTTAAAGTTTTTTACATGGTTCGTCAAATGTTTACAGTTATCAATAATTACTTTGATGTTTTTGGCTAACTGTAAGGGTAATAAGGTATAATTAGTAATGACTTTGAAACTTATAATGCCTTCGTTGTACAAATGAAAGTAAATATTGAATTCACAGGGAAAAATAAAACACACATACACACATACTCAACTTTCAGCCTGAATTTCTTTCTTAATGACTTCTGGAAAAAATGAACTACGGTTTTCAGCACATTTTTTAGTGCTCCTGTGCATTAAAATGCATGCATAGCCAATTTAACCATTACCATGTTTATTATAACAAGCTTTCTCTAGAGGTTTAAATGTGTCCTTGTCTCTCTATATATACCTGCATATCTCATACAAATCAGTAAGCTGCAGAAAGTTAAATTTACTCTATTTATTTAGAAGCATTGTTTATTTAATATTCGTTATATTACTGGGCTTAGCCCTTTTCTTACTATATAAATCCCTTTTTTTTTTTAATTTCATGTCCCTTAAATGTTTTCCCAAAAGCTGGTGTGTCCAGTCCCTTTTTTTCCCTTTTCCTTTAAATTCTCAGTTTCATTTTGAATTTTTTCTGTAACCCCTTTTTTCCCATTTGTATTTTTTTTCTTGCAAAATTTAAATTGTTGTTCTCACCACTACTTGGATAATTTGTAAATTTTGAATAACATGGGGGCTGAACAGCTAGAGTATGAAACTCTTGATTAGGTACAATAAATTCATTCTGCAAAGTTTTGTGTTTTACACAAAAGCAATATCAATTTTAAAAAGGTAAATAAGCTAACCAGTTTTCTACAACTCACTCACCATAGTTCCTTGTTCTCTAAAAAAGTAATTTTAATTAAAAAAAAATAATGACATATTAATGGGCAAAAATTGATTATTTATAGGTAATCAACAAATGATTATCAATTACTGTCAATTAGTCAGTGCATCCCTAATTTTAACTGTTAAAGTCTTTGAGTAAGGCCCATTTTAACCATTTTTGTAGAATTTAGCTCCCTTCAGATGTACAAAACGTGATATACTGACGTCTTGGAAGTATCTAATGGTCACATTACCCAAACTTAGATGCATTACCTTGTTCTTTAAATTAGTTGAAACGCTATTTTTAAACCGTTGCCAGACAACAAAAAAATTTACGTTACACCATTTGTAAGAAGCGCAATTTCATTTTCTCAAAGCCATGAAGACTTTATTTATCAATTGTTTATAAATGTTAAATATTTGCATTTGTACCTAATTTTTTGATGATTTGAACTTTTCTTCGTAAATATAACTTTCTGTTAGGTAAATAGTTTGAGAATCTGTAAATATTAAAAAATTACCAGATGTAAATAGACCTTGAGGAATTTTGACCTTACTACAATAAATAAATAAATAAATAAAGGTAAAATTTAAATCATGTGCTCTTGAGTATAGATAGTATTTTGCAGTATTTACAAATAAATCACAAGTCTGATGTACGGTACATCACTTTAAAAAGTAAGAGTTTGATACATATTTTGTTTGAGATTTAAAAAAAAGTTATAGATCATGCATTTATTTACCTGATGTACGAGTGAAAACATTTATACAAGTAGAATGAATAGGCTTTAAGAACATCGTTACATTTTTCATTGTAGCTATTATTTCTCTTGGTTTAATGCATTTATAGAAAAAAAAATATTTTTTTTTTAATCTGAAAATCATTTAAACAAAAAGCCTCGAAAATAAGACAAGTTCTGAAGCCTTTTCCAATCCTTATTTATTCCTTAGTTTTGACAGTGCAAATTCAAATCAAAAAAATATTATTTAATTCATTTTAAAAACAAGGACTTGGTTATAAAAAATAATGTTCATTGATTCTTCCACAATTCATACACTTGAACTTCTTTTATTATATTGGGATAAAAAAGAATTTTTAGCCGTTAAAATTTTTCATTAAATTTTCTTATAATAGCATAGAGTTGCACAGATATTTTCTGTTTTCAAAACTTACTGCATCTTTTTTTTTTTTTTGCTCAGACTGTATTGTGAGATAAAGCACAAAGTACAAAAAGTGTGCAAGTATTGGAGCCATTTTAATTCAAAAAATTCTTAGTACTCTTGTACTTCTTTAGTTATTTCTTTCTTTATCATCTAAAAATTCTGCAGAGTAATGATTTATGTACACTATGGATGGCATCACATATGCATGATTTATCTCTCTAAATCTTAAGTAATTAAGCAAATTAGGTAGTAAAATGAAGCTTCTGCTAAAATATGCTTTTTCTGTAGTTTAAAATCTAACAGACTGAAAAAATAAACAAATAAAGCCAACAAATTACGTGGACTTTTTCCTTGTATTTTAGATTTTTTTTTTTTTTTGCTCTGCCTAGATTAGTCATGTTGCATTTGTTATATATATTTACAAAAACAATAATAATTAAGTAAAAAATGTATTTCATTTATTTATTTGACATTTTTTGAAATAAAAATACTTTTCAGGGATGGTGCAAAGAAAATTTTATCAATTCACGTAATATGAAAAAAGCATCACGAATTAGGAAACAGTTAAGTGAAATCTGTGAAAAAATTGGAATTAAACCTTGCTCTTCTGGTGGTGATACTTTAAGAATAAAGTAAGTTAATATTTTGTTGCTCTAAATATGTAAAAATTTTAAAAAATAAATTAATACACAAATATTCAAATATAAATGTAACAACCTGCAACAGGTTCTGGGCCCAGCTAGTCAGGTCCGAGTCAATTTAAAGTTCCCAATGAAGATCAATGCCCTCTTAAAGCTATTTAATCCCTTACTCGTTACAGCTGTTCCAGGTGCCCACAACCCTACTAAAATTATGTATTTGCAGGCATGCCTGAGAAAGTGAAGTTGCCCACCATAGTGGAAAATTGGAATTTTCTTCCATGCCAGATAATTCAAGGTTATTTTTGCAACAAAACAGACGTAAATTTCCCCCCTCAGTTTGAATCGCAAAGCAAACCACTGCTAGTAGAAATTATAATAAATTCCCAAAGCAACCTCTTTTTCCAACACAAACCAATACATTTCAGGTTTCCAAAATGAAAAAAATCTTAATGGTTTGATGGTGAGTTATATTGCTATAGTTTATTAATATTTTTACAAGATTAAACCTTTTATTAATACTAACAAAATTATCTATACTGCCCTGCCAATAAGAAAAGTGGTATCAGTAGCTGAGCTCAAAATGTAAAATTACTTTTTAAAGTTTTGTGCTTTCATGTATGTTATTTAGATGACATTTTTTCAGAAATTTTGTTATGTATTGGTTTTTTATTTTTTTCTAACCTTGGTTTTTCTTGCATGCCAGAAAGGACCAGGCAAAGGTCATTGAAACTCTGGAGACCCTCAAATTTTACGGCATATAATTAAATGCAGTAGTAATTTTCATAATGACTTCTTTTGATTTGGAATTTCTTACAGAAAATGCTTAACTTCTGGACTATTTATGAATGCTGCTGTTTTCCATAAAAAAGGAATATTCAAAGTGGTAAGTAGTTCTCTCAAAATATTTTGCCATAATACATTTTTAACTGTTACAAGTTTTAGTTCAAGTATTTAATCTGAATGCATGTTGTGAAATTATCGAGAGAATATTATTTTAAAAAGTGATATAAATAATGCCTGAATGTATATTTGCTGTATTCTATAGAGCACTGGGTGAGAATGGTACTGCTGCCATAAAGCTTAAATATGCTGATAAAAAATAACTGTAATCAGTTCTATTAAAACATTAGACTATCTGAGAGCTTTTGAAGACATAGCTTTTTTTTTTTTTTTTTTTTGATAGTATTTTCATGTTTGGCATTTTCAGTTGTATTTGTAACCAAAATCAAGCTTCTTAACAAAAGTATTATTTGCTTAAAATTATTGAATATGAAGAGATTTTGTTGAAAAGGATTTTTGTTCCAAATTGCTTTGAAATTAAAAATTGCTTTCCATGATATAGCTTGCTATTTTTTTAAACTAACAATAAAAAATAATTAGTAGGAAATCGAACTACATCCTTAAAATTTTTTAACAATTGAATTCTTGGATAATTTGTGCTAAAATTGAGATATCTAAAGCTGTTGTCCAAAAATGTGTCCTGCATGTATCAGGTAAACTTAAGTAATTTAGAAAAAAAAAGTTTTTTTTATTCGAGTTTTAGTTAGCAATCGCTTAATATTGATCTAAAATGACAAATATTGCTTATTCAATGTCAAAACGAATGGTTATGTGTCAAGAACAATTGTATCTCAAAAGAAAAGTTTTCAAGTATAAATTGTTTTGGAAGTACGTTGGTACTATATTTTATCAACATAGAAAAAGGTATGGCACAACTCATTTGTTTAGTTAGTATTAAATGACCCTTTCACGAAGGGTTGTTGCATATGACTTAAATCTTGTTAAAATCATGTTCTCTTGTTTTGCTTGCTCAGAGTCCTACTTAAATTAAAATTTATTCATTTGTAAATGTGGAATAAAAATTGAGTACTTATGTTTCGGTTAAAAGATTCCCTTCTACAGTGCTAAAAAATTCTTGCATAGCTCTATTTTTTTGTACTTAAAAAAAGTAACTTCCAATGTACTCATCCATATATCTTGATTATGTCTTTAATTTTTCTTGTGATTTCACATTTTCGGACAGCAAAAGCTTTTAAATAGAAGGAAACAAAAGTTCCATTTCATGCATTCGTACAAAATATGTTAGTCTTCTCTTGGTTTAAAGTATCACTTTAGTATTCCAAAGTCATTGATTGCTATTCCATTTCATTAGAAATAATACAAAAACAGTGGGAAGCTAAAAATCTGCCGCAATATATATGCTATAAATTGATACACTCTCATATTGATTAAAAATTTGAAACCGGGTGGAACCTGACCTGGTTGTTAGGCTACAGATCCCATCATTTCAAAGTGCTGAATCATGTTTCTTAGATTAGTAATGCTCATTGGTCCGTTTCTTAACTGTTCAATTGCCAAAATTCTTGAAGGGTAGCATTGGCATTTTCATTTTGCTGGTAATACAGCTTCACTAACAAAGCATGGTCCCGCAAGGTAAGAACCATCTAAAGGCAACTAGACTTAGAATTATGAAAATTCTCTCAGTCCGTCATTTTATACTCATGATTGTAAATGCAATGCGTTTGTGCAAATTATTGCATTCTATTCGGTTAACTGTACCACTATTCTCTTCGTGCTGACTTTTTTTTAAATAGAAAATTCTACGGCAGTAACATTAAAACTCATTTGAGAATAACAATTATTTTTTCTTCACGAAATCGATTTATTCAGCATTTTTTCAATT
>JAXGGA010008698.1:0-55346 GCA_038373865.1 Uloborus plumipes | reverse complement strand
AAAAATATGTATATCATTCAACAAAATTTGATTAATGCTTGCAGTAAAATTGTATTATTATGTCGCACCAATAAGAAAAACAAGCTTTGGTGAAGAATATTATAAATACACCATTCAATAATAATCTAATAGCTGCTGATTTGATTTTTTTTTAATTATTAGTTCATTTTTTTTAAAGAAAATCTGGCTAGAAAAATAAAAACATTAAAAAACAATTAAACAACATTTTAAACAAGGATTGATAATATATGATGTAAATATGGAATTTTTATTCATGGTATGATTGCTGTAGAATTTTTTTCTTTTTGATTATTTTAAATCAATAATGATACTTAATGAAGATAAATTTAGGATGTTACCCTAAATAGATTCTCTATTTTAAATTTTGATAAAATAAAACCAAGTACTGAAGTTAAATTTTCAACTGAATGATTGGTGCCTCTACTATACGTTAATTACTGAGTAAAACATTTGTATTTAAACTAAAATGAATAGACCATGTCTAAATTAATCATTGCACTGCATACACAAACAAATAATTATTGAAAAATGTAGTTAGACTTTTAGACATATGGCTATGCAACGAAATAATAAACGTTCGAAATAACTATAACGACTATGGTACAAACATTTCGAACATAGAAAACGGGGCGAACTCATTTCACATAAAGTAATCGTATGAAACCACACATACTATTTCAAATAAATAATACTGAATTTTTACAAGTGAAAAATATACACTTACCTCTTATAATTGCAATTTTTCCGAAGTAATAAAGAACCACGTGCACGCACTAACAACCATTCTCGCTGTATCACAAGCAGGACTAGGCACGTAGAGCAGAATGGAGAAAGGAGAGGGTGCGTTCATAAAGTCTCACGAAACTCACTGGCTTAACCGAACGTAACGCTTCCAGTTCTCCGTTAACCGCGTTCACTTTTTGAACGATCAGTTAGAAGCCAAGATGGCGGATGTTTTGATGAAAATCATTGCTTTTGCGGAGGAAATGTATTTGAAGATTGTGGATGAAGAGATTGATTTTAGGGTTCTTCTTTTGAATTAAATAAAAGAGAGAAAACTAATCGAAAGTGTGCGTATCAAATATTATGTTGAAAATGTTGTTTCGTATTACTCGGACAACACTTTTCGTCAACAGTTGAAAATGAAACCATCTACGTCAAAGCCGTATCCAGAATTTTTTTTTTTTGGGAGAACCCGCTTTGCACATTACCCAAACACGCATATTTATACGCTCGTCTGTTTGTAAGCCTTTTTTTAACTCACGTCCCCCCCCCCCCCCCCCATGTTTTTAATGATCGTAAGCGTTTTTAATGTTTTCAGACTAGTACTGTTAAAACTATTTATACCACTTCTTTTGCACTTTCCAGTAATAGTTAATTGGATAGCCTTACAGAATTGTTAAAACTTTGTGAGACACACCTGCTTTACATTGAAAATAGATATTAAAAAGTTTCTCATAACAACAATTTCTTTTTCCATCACAAGTAGCACAGAGAACGGAAAAGAATAAAGGCAGTGCAATATGTGTTAGAAGTTTTAAATTCAAGGTTTATACAACACTAGCAGTACCCGCACAGCGATGCCCATGCAATAAATTTGAAGGAAGTCAACTGAATAAATTTAAATTTACTCCAACTAAATCAATAAATACCAAATAAATCAAAACGACAAATTTAAGTAAGTAACGGATTTTAATTACATAAATTTAGTCAATTTTCAAGGCTTAACTCTAAGTGCAAATTTAAACCACTATGTAACTTCAGGGACGAAAGAGAAGTTTGTCTGGAAAATGGACCTAGTGTTTCCGTTTTGCGTTTAGAGTTAAGTCTAAATTTGAGTAATTTTTATCTCCTGTTCTAATTAACGGATAGAAACATGGCATATACTTTTCTTTTTCCGAAAAAAAAAACCCTTTCCAGCCATGTATAATGTTAGGGGGTGGAGGAAAGACCCCCGTAATTATGCAGAATACACAAAAAATGAGACTAATTAATTAATTTGAAAATAACTGATTCAAAATTTAGAATTCGGCTTTTGAGGTGCAGTTCTCAAGGATACGTTTCAATTTTGTGCCAAGTAGTCAGTGGGGGCTTCTAGCCAGGGTTTCCGCTGCGGTCGCATTTTTTGAAAAATGCAAAAATGAAGCAAGGCCTTTTTTGCTTTAATATAATTAATACAAAAAAAAAGGAACAATCTGAGAGAGAGCAAGCATGGCGATACCTAACTTAATCTTAGTATAAATTTTATTCAACATGTAGAAAATGCTATTAAATTCAACAATATATTGTCTTAATGGACACAAAATCCCTCCAATAAATGCTTTATTAACGATTTTAAAAAAACCTGTGTTCTTTTAATATGAATCACAAGTCTAAAATTTTCACATTAAATTTAAAAAAATGTTACCTACTATGAATTTATTTCTATCAAGATTTCAAGGGTGAATTGTAAATTTAGCTTTCAACAGGAGATGAAGTACGACTAGATTAGAAAGATAGTAAACAGATTCACTATTTATTAATCTTTAGCATTTTGCTAAAGCCTTTTCTCCAATTTTAGCTTTTTTGCTTAAAAAAAATTGAAACTCTGCTTCTAGCTCATCTGACTCGTCTACACAGGGGAAAACTCATGACCCCCTCCCATTATTTTGAATTCACCTACCTCATAGCAACCATAATCAAACTGTATGGACTTAACAATACCTAGACAATCTGAAAATCTCACTAGAACCTTTAAAAAAAAGGAACGCAGTATCTAAATGTTGGAACTGCCAACAATTTAATCACAGTAGTTATGAATGTAACAGACCATCTGTATGTGTGAAATATGCTGGTTCCCACAGAGCTGACCAATGTGACAAAGATAGTAATCTCCCCCCTACTTGCTTCCTCTGCGGTGGTCCATACACATCAAATTATTCGAAATGTCCCGAGAGACCACAAAAAAAAACAACATTGGTACAATAAAATTCAATCAAAAACCCACCACAAGTGAAAACAAAACTCCACAAAATCCATGGAATGACCCAAATAGAACTAATAACATGAAGAATAACATTAATAAAAACAATGTTCCTAACATGCCTTCATAAGGAATTCCTAGACCCCCCCCCCCCCCCCCAACAAAAAGCCGAAATAAACAAAATAAAAAATAACATACTTGACACCTTAAATGATACATTTATAACTCTCATAGGAGAGCTACAAAAAATGAGAAACTCCCCCCATTATGGGTAGTCACTTAAAATTTAAAATTGCGTCCTGGAACTGCAATGGCATCCAGGACAAATTCACACTAAAATCACTGAACTCATTTCCTTCATTGATAACCACTTGCCTGATGCAGTCGACGCTCGTTATAACGACCACACGTTATAAAGACCATCCTAATATAACGACCGGTGAGAAAACCCCCAGCTGTATCCCAATATACTCTATGTTCTACCTCTTATAGCAACCACTCGTTATAAAGACCGTTTTCTATAGGACGGAGATGGTCGTTATATCGAGCGTCGACTGTATCATGTGTTAACAAGAAACAAACTTAAAGCCACATGACAGCTTCTTCATTCTTGACTACTTCACATACCGTGAAGACTTACAAATACTGGGAGCGGTACTGCCATTCTTGTACACGAACCTCTTAAACATAAATAACTGCCGAAAATCAACTCTACTTATGAAAATGTCAGTGCTGAAATTTCCTGTGACAATTGTACTTTAAATGTTTGCTCAATTTATCTGAACACCACCTCACACAACTACAATGATATTGAGAATCAACTAAAAAGTCCAAACATCACAATATTAATTGGTGACTTCAATGCTAAACACAATAATTTTAGTTCTAGAAGAACAAATACTTTTGGTAAAAAAATTTTGAACTTTGTGCTAGCAACAATTTTCAAATCCTTACTCCTGACAGCCCCACTCATTTCTGTGTTTAAAACACCAGAGCAACGACTGATTTTGCTATTACCAATTTCACGAATTACTTCTATTAACTCCCTGCATGAGCTACGCTCTGAGCACAATCCTATAATTGTCGAATTTCACCTAAATCATATAAACAACTTTACGCCTAAAACCATCAGTACCATCAACTGGAACAAATTCACCACTACACTGGAAAATCTCACTCAGATTCCCCTCATATTCAAAATATCGACAACATTGAAGAAGCTATCAACTTCATTAATGATAAAATAAATGAAGCTAAGATTGCAGCCACCCATGCTAGGACTATCACTAACAAACCTATCAAACTACCAACTTACATTCTCAGCATAAGCTCAAAAATCAGTATAGGAAATTGTGGAATACATCTAGATACCCTCCACACAAAACTATGTATAATCACTTCACCAAAACTGAAAAAATTGATCATTGATTACAAAAAAGAGAAATTAGACAGCTACCTTAGCTCTCTTGAAACCTTTGACAACTCTTTTCCAAGCTGCGAAAAGACTGAATAAAAAATCCCAAACCTTCCCCTCTCTACATAGTAGCATGGGTATGACCTACACTGAAAAAGAAAAAGCTAATACTACCGCAAACTCACTAGAACAATTTACTCGCAGCAGTCATCACTACTGTAATAACCTCATTGATGAAGTGAAAGTTATTCCACTTTGAAAGCTACTACATTCCCATCCCACCTCCCAGAATCAACACTAATGAAATTACTGATGAAATAAAAAAAACTAAAAAACAATAAGAGTCCTGGAGAAGATGGTATTAATAATCTCATCCTCAAAAATCTCCCCTTCAACATGCTCATGTTCATTACACAAATTTCCAACACTGGCACCATTTCTCGTTTATTTCCCAACTCCTGGAAAAATGCACTTATAGCACCTATATTAAAGCCCAAAGCTCACCCAAGTTTCCCACAAAAATACAGGCCTATAAGCCTACTAAGTACTTTGTCGAAACTCTTCGAGAAAATCATTCTTTATCGAATGAACAACCATTTAAATTTCTAAGACATCATACCAAATTACCAATTTGGCTTCAGAAACAAACATTCCACTAATCACCAACTTCTTCGTTCAACTATATATTTCACAATGACTTCCAGTTAACTTTCATAAAATCAGACACAACTTTAATTAAACGAGGTGTATTTTGATATATATCTTGATATGTTATAGTAGAACGCAAAATGCATTTTAAAACCTGATATATTTTTTTCCGTTAAGACTTTGGAAGTACCTAGGCATAGGTACATAGGTTTCAGGGCTGTATTTAAGGGGTGAGTTTTTTTAGGGTTCAAACCCCCTCTGAAATTTTTCAAAACTATTCCCAAAAATGCTTTTTAATGCTCCTTTTGCTGAAAAATAATATTATTACTATTTTATTTTTAGTTTTCTTATTTACTTTCCAATTTCATTTGAGAAATGAAATTCTCATTATTGAATGATAGTACAAATTAATTGATTTATCTGCAATATTTATCTTTATTGTAGTGTTTGAAAACAAAATTTCATACACAATATAGCTTTTTAACTGGGGTGAGGATGCTTTGCACACATTAGAATTTTTTACTTTCTTGGGATGATATGTTATTGTATTTTTCCATGTTAATGCCCCTTAAGTATCTACAGTAACAAAAGCAACAGAATATAGAACATATCAAATTTCATTTATCATATAGATTTCACGAGGAAAAAGTTTGTAAAACCCTCCCCGAAATAATAGTCTGGTTACGGCCCCGATAGGTTTACATTTGACAAAAAGTTACACTGCATTTGCCACGGCAAAAAAATTCAAAATACAATATAATTTTTTGTTTTAATTATCAGTTGTGCAGAACAAAAAATCAATTGTGCTAGAATTTATTAAATTTCTAACACTTAAAACTTTCTGAAACCCCAAAGTTAGCAAAATTTATGTCTAATGTGAATTTTTTTGTATTTCCTTTTTTTTTCTTTTTTGGTTGAAAAAAACTCATCTGGACAAAACCAGGTACATATTCGCTGCAAGATTACACATGCCGAACATATAATCGTAACGTTCTGACGTTTTATATCGGATATTGCAAATGTAAACATTGTAATACACGCTAGTACTGGGCGCCGCCATGTTTTTTAACTGAGCAAACCACCCTTTTCCTTCGTGAGCTTCGTTAAGATTTTCGCTTCACGAAACTAACCGAGTTACACTTTATGAACGACCGGTTAGCTAACGCGTTGACTTTTTGAACGCCTCGTTCGCCTCACGCTCTTCACTCGTTAAACGCGTTCGACTTTATGAACGCACCCAGAATTCGTTCGCCTCTTAAAGTGACGTCACGGCGAAACTGGTTTTTAGCCAACAGGCCCGGGTATTCAAGAAGGCGGTGCCTTGACCCCCTCCCCCCAGCTTACCTTCTCCTCTTCCCTAAAGTGAAAACCGCCCCCAAAAGGCGCCGCCACGGGACCCTCCTAGATGATGGCAAAAGGGCTTGTACGCATGCTCTGAAAGATGCTTCAGTTGGTGACTTCCAGGAGGCGCACGAAGCGTGGAAATGTCGCCCGTAGAAGTGTAAAGATGCTCAAGGAGTATACTTTTAAGACTACTAAAGATTTGTAGTGATATCTCTAATAAATTATTTTTTGTGAACTTATTCTTATTACTTAAAATACACACCATGTAAAGCAGTGAGTAGCCGCTCGCTGGTATTCTAATTTCACATTAGCTACCAGTTTTTTTTTTTTTTTTTTTCGATTCTCTTTGCTTTATAAGAGGATTTTTGCCTCCAACTCGTTAATTTTCGTATTCCATGCTGATGAGGGCATAATAAGCCCGAAACTTCAGTCCATGGTTCGAAATGAACGAGTTGGCGGTGTATTGCATGTTCCTGCCTTAGCCCAATAGTCATACATCATGAATTTCGGTTTTAGAACAAACCAGTTAAAGACAATCAATTAAAAAAATCCTACCACAATGTTCGTTTCCGGAATATCTTTGCTACTGTAATTTCTGTTTTTGATTAAGAGCAAGAATCTGAGAAACTGTCACGCCTAGCATTATGAGGTGATTCATGACATCTCAGATTTTTTCCAAAAAATTACCAAATGTATTTATTATCTTATTGAAAGACCAAATTCAGAATGTTTTGTTCTAAAGTTGAGCTGTTTAGTTTTTATGGATCCCTAAAGGTAAAGGTGCGGCATCAAAAATTAAGCGGATTTTCAAGACATGGAAGTTGCTGTGAGCCAAAACTCTTACCAGGTACTGTTGAACTCCAATTTTCTTTTTGGATATGGAATACAAAAGGTTCAAACTTTACAAAATGAATGTTTAATTTGTGGTAAGTTGTTTCCGTAAGGTCAGTGAAGGCCCTCAAAACAAGGCATTTTTGACGTTTTTTAGCGTTTTTGAGGTCCAAAAACAGCTTGTACATTTCAGTTGGCACGGCAAAAGTAAAGTCGTTTGAAAGACCAGTGTAAGCACTTTAAAATAATGTATAAATAACCGAGAAAAGTTCAACGTGCTTTTAGTTGCGTAAGGTCGAAATATGAAAAATGTCATATTTTACCGATATTCAAACGGTCACAACTTCCTCTGCCAACAACATATTGAAATATTTTTTCTGCCAATGTCATACTCTATTCTTTGTCTTAACAGAACAGTTGAGTCCTTTCAGGCGAAATGCTTAATTTTTTTTACAAAAAATGCACAGGCAAAAACACATTATTCCATCTATAATCCTTAAAAACTTAACAACTCAACTTTAGAATAAAACATTCTGGACTTGGTCTTTCAATAAGATAATAAACATTTGGTAATTTTTTGGAAAAAATCTGAGATGTCATGAATCACAGGCGTGACACTTTCTCAGATTCTTGCTCTTAAAAGTAATCAATCGAAAAGACACAATAATACACAATTTACAGTCATTTACTTTTATTGCAGGAAATTATTACAGACTCTGAACTGAAACATGAATAATAATCAATTTAAAGAAAACGGTATTATAATGGAATATTATTTAACGCATGTTAAGTCTTAAATTTCGACGAGTTTAACTTTCGAGGGTTTTTTTTTTTTTTTTTTTGACAGAAAAAGTATTTGCCTTCGTACCTCGTTATTGATATATGAGGTCTTAGAGGCTGTGAAAAATTTAGTAAAGCTCCAAATTTAAAGGCTTGTTGAGTAATAAGATATACCAATTTCTCGCTAGCAATTTCAGCGTCTTCGTGGAATAGGACATCCATCTGCAAAGCATGGGAAAAGGAGAATGGGAAATTGTAGAATGCAAACAAATCAATAATACTAACTAGTTCTTTTCACTTTTTCATGAAAGCATATGGGACATATTCATCAGGAAATGCAAAAACGAATTTTCGCAACTGATTTGCTCACATAGTGTTAAGTTATTATTATTTTTTCAACAGAAAATTTATTCCTACTTATCTTTTCTTGCAAAAACTCATATTCTTTTGAGATGACCACAATAAATCAAAAACCATTGAAAACAAAGTTTGCCAACATTGCAACAATGAGTAAGTGGATGAATTATGTATTGCCACCATATATTTATTAAATTATTTAGAGGTTAAAATACTGCAGGACATTATAGAAGTACAAAAACATAATTTTGTCATCAATTTAGATATGATAATTGTACAGTGATCGTAAACTGATTCAATTTATCCTGAAATTTATTCTAAGTGCTTGTATAACCAACATAACATGAACAATCACAATGATACTTACTTGAAAATAAGATTTTAGCTTTAGTGTTTTCCACCAAATACCAAATAATTGTCTTGTCTTATAAATTTCACTTAGAAGTTGTAGAAAATATGTCTTCTCTTATAAATTTCACTTAGATGCCCCAGCAAATCTTCTCCCATCAGCATAAAGAAAATATATCTTCTTTTTACCAGCAAGATAATTCTTATGACAGAACATATGATCCTGCCGATAGAAATTACCCAGCTAGTTTCAACTTTCAAAGCCGCTAAATAAAAAAAAATAGCCTATTTCAATTAATGTTTACAAAGATGAAACATTTATAAACTGCTGTAAATTACCGCTCTTAGCACGTTGACTTCCGAGCTACGAAAAATTCGTAGCTTATGAGTTGGGTTTAAAACTGTATCTGTCAACCAGTTTTGATTCAGTGGTACCTCCGCAAAAGCCAAATATGCATATTGATGTCAGTGTACTACACAAATTTAAATTTGTAGGAAAACGGCAAATCTATCGCCTACGAACTAACTCAAAGTCGAATCTGTCGGCTAAAATGACATGCTACGAATTATCTAGTAGTGCGGCAGTCAACGTGTTAAGCTAGGACTAAGACAGAACTACAAGAATATACAGACAGTCCGGTTATGACATCCAGGGACTGCAGTTCAACTAATAACTATTAACAAGGACGAAACTGCAGTCTTTGAACATCTTAACCCATTTATGCCCAGTAGCCAAAAAAACGGGACGCTTGTTAGTTACTGCATACAAAACCTGTAATGGGTATATCATTCTACTAAAGCTGTTTTTCACAAGTTAAATAGTCCTTCTTGAGAAAATCAGTTAGAGCCACTATTTGGACATCAAAGATTATTTATTAACAGCTATTTGCAGACAAATCAGTCAAGCAATGATCCAGCATGGTGGGTAGTAACAGAAAGTAAGTTTTTTTTTTTTTTGCGAACTTATTTTTGATAAAATCAATCTATTTTAAAATGATTTGCTTAAAATTGAGCACAGATGTCTT
This sequence comes from Uloborus plumipes, assembly GCA_038373865.1. Classification (NCBI taxonomy): domain Eukaryota; kingdom Metazoa; phylum Arthropoda; class Arachnida; order Araneae; family Uloboridae; genus Uloborus; species Uloborus plumipes. The sequence goes on along the minus strand of JAXGGA010008698.1, from coordinate 45,616 downwards.
CTGTAATGTTACTTTGCAAAAGTAAAGTCAAGTAAGGTTGTAATTTGCTCACATATCTGCAAAATATCACATAAACAGGACGGTAAATAACTTAATAAATATGGCAACGGCGAACTATTTTAAGCATAAAATGTATGTAAACCTTTCCAAGTAAGAGTTTTAAGCTGGTAAAAATTGAAAAAAAAAATTGTTAAAAAAACTTGGGTATAAATGGGTTAACCGGGCTGTCGACATCTGCCAGCAGGTATAAACTTTTTAAAACAACTTTTCTTGGAATAACTATTGATATTTTCATCATTGTTTGTACATTATATGGTTAATGAAATACGGCTTGATTTTGCAAAAAAAGAAAAAGAAAAGAAAAGGAGGGTGGGGTCTGATTGTTTTAAGCAGATTTTGAAATTAGCATTTCATCATGGACATTAACGTACAATCATGGAAAAACAAAACGAAACAATCTAATTCTTTGGCTATTAAAGAAAAAGAAAGTATAATATGGGTAGACACGAATTAGTCTTTTTTAAAACTGTTAATGATATTTGATAAGGGACCATATGTAAAGCAACTTGAACTTAAAGACAACATTTTCGAATAGCGGAACCCCTATTTTGAGTTTTTATGGCTAAAACAGCTGGAGTTCCGATTTTCATTGCATTCCGACAAGTGGAACAAAAGATATTAGCAAAAAATAACTCAGGGACAACCATCATATATAAAATGCTACTTTCTATGATAAAGTTTACCAATTAGCGCAAAAGACTTACATTTTAATTTAGTTGTGCTAAGGAAATAACTAAAGTTAAGTTATGATGCGAAAATTTTTAGGAATTATGTAAAACATTTTGCTAAAGTTACTTGTTTTTACACCTTGATAAAAAGAATTTTACTGGTTACAAATTTATAACAGCAATATTACAGCATTTTGTTTAAGGGGCTTATGGAGTCTGAAAATGTTCACGTGACATGAAAAATATCCATTATTTAGAGGATTATAATTAAATTTCTGTACAAGTTATGATTAAAATTATAGTTTTAAATGAAAACATCATCTGAGAAGAAATACATGATATAGCATACACTTATAGAGTTCAATTTTACTATAGGAAAAAAAAATAGCAAAATTTACTTTCTCCTCCCGTTAAAAAATTGACATTTAACTGCATGCTCTCTGACTATAAAATTTATTTATTATTCTAATATTAATTTTAAAGTATTGCCATATACTTTTTTCAAGGGACCTAAGCCTAAATTTACAACAAAATTTTATTTATTTCTATCTTGAAATTGTAAAATAAGAAAAAAAATCCAAAATTTTGAGATAAAATAGTTTAAAAAAATATGTGTTTGACTTTTCAGTAAAATTTAGGTTCCGGTCATAAAAGTAGGCCAAAAAACATACATGAAAAGTTTTATAAAAATTATATAACTGGTAGAATCCATGTCAATTCAGGCAGGGCCTTACCTTGTTGGTCTATGATTTTGTTTCAATTTTTTACTCTAAGTTAAAATTCATAAAAAAGAAAGAAAGAATGTCTTGGTGTTTGCCCTAAAAAATTGCTGGGCCGAGATACAGGCCGCCAAACATGACATCCCGGGCATAATTTTTTACTTGCGATTTTCGACAAAATTTTTAAAGTTCTTTATCTCTAGTACGATATAACAGATTTTGTTGCTGTTGGTTTTATTTAAAAGGTTATTTTTTACTGTTTAAAAAATTATGCATCAACTTTAAATATGTGCTTAATTTTTCTTCTCATATTCATTTGAAGAAAAGAATTTTAATCATAGTTATGATTTTTCTCAATTCAAAATTTTTTATTGCTTTACTGTTGATCAGTACCGTTGAGCTCTACGTATATTGTTTGAAAAGGGGAGCTTCCATTTTTTTAACAGGTTTTTGGAAAATTTTTAAAATTTCAGAGCTTTACAGCAATTGTAATAACAAAGGTTTGCCTACTGTATATCCCAAGCAGCATATACTCTATCAGCAACATGCTACTTAGGATGATTTGTTACCTCAATTTTCCTTTAAAACAGTGAAAAAGTATTAAGCATTACTGTTACGCTTTAAGAGAAACTCCCTTTTTTTTTTTTTTTCAATTTAATTTTCATATGTAACTTCGACGGTACAAAACAGAGAAGCTGAGTAGCAAAAAAGGAGACAACGCACAATACTCATATACTGCACTATTAAAAATCCATGGTGTCCATGGAGTTTTCTGAAAAAAAAAAAAGTTAAAGCTGCTGTAAGTTTTGCCGATTGCTCGGGATTTCAAATTTGAGAATTGTAGCTACCAGATTCGCTCGATTCACTGTCTCGTCGAATTTTTAAATTTTTGTATATGCTTAATTGTACATTCCCAGCTAAAATAAAGATTAAAATTTCCAGGACCTTCGTAAGATTTAAAAAAAAAAAAAACTAGAGGAAAGGGAGATGAGTTTCACCAAGCTCCCCAATCCCCCTCCCCCCAATATATGTTTGACTATAGAGAGAGTACAATCAGTTATTGATTTAGAAAGGAGTCATTAGTAATAGGACCCCTTTTTAAGTATAATATTGATTCAGAAATAAGGGCTCATATTTTCCTCGCGGAAAATGTTCGAAGTTGCAGTCTAAGACGATCTTCAGTAATGTTATGGAGAGGTTCGGTTCGATGGTCCTCGTGCAGTATTTTTTTTTTTTTTTTCATTGAAACTCTATAAACGCGGTTGCAGGGTGCTTTGATAATATCAGGGGCTGGGGCGGGACCGCCGCGAAGAAAGAGAGGGGGAAAATTATTGAGCTGTGGGCCTGGTCCTCGCAAAACGGGCAATTCGCTAAGCGATGGAACGAAACGTGTTGTTGAGCGGCGCCTTCCTGAAGTTTCGTTGTTCTACTGATAATTTCTGTATTAAATAATTGGTTATTTTTGTGAGTGTGAGTTTTATGTTCTTAGAAAGTAAATGAAAACTTTAGAATGTAATTTTGAATGGAAAACCTGGGATATATATTTCCTTTTTAACATTTCGAATTGCGTTTTTTTTTTCATCACGTTAATACTTGCCAGAGCCATGTTTGCCTACTGGAAAAAAAAAATATTTTCAGTGTTTCCCGAGAGGCACTACGAGGAGGTAAGGTTGGTCTTTGCACTCTCATCCCCCCCCCTCGCGCTTTTTTTCTAAATGAATGTGATGAAACTTTAATTAAAATTAAAAATATGATTTCTCACCCGTCATTAATGGAACTAGACTTTTTTTCTTTCCAGAGAACTTAATAAAAAAATATTATTCTGCAGCACTGCACTTCAAAATCGTGCACACTTATGTTTCGTTCCCCTGTTTACTGTTGGATTATTTTTCATTTTCGTGTAATTGTTTAAAAATATATTCAAGAAGACAGAAACACATTTCATAACAAGTTCCATCCTTGGACGATTGCAGCTTTCACACACGTCGTCAAATTCCAACAGCTTTTCTTTAATTGCACTTTTCAAAACACCTTTTACATTGGGCAAAAACAACAATTCTTCTTGGTTTCTTAAAATAAACTGAAATATCTTATGACAAATCATTAAAGTTTTAACAATTTCTGGGTTGGGATAGGTTAATCTTCCTCTATCAATATCAAGCAAATAATTTTTTGTCCTTTCATCAGTCATATCGAACAAGACTGTTTTGTCCGAGGCTAAAAAGTGAACGCAAGTATGGCACTGCAAATGAGTTTTAATTTTATATACGGCATATCCAGAGATATAAATGTAAAGGGGTACAATATTTTCCTCCTCTTCCGTGAGGTTACGGAAATCAACGCCGTGAATACTAATTTCTGCTTCGACCTTTTCATCTTTTTCTTCCGAAAAATCAAGAAGAAATTCTGAGAGTGGATATGATCCGTATTTGGTGGAATGTAAATTGATGATATTTGTTAATCGTAGTTTCTTTTCTGCTTTTATTACTTCTTCTATTGTTAAATTATAATTTCCTCCATAGAGTTGCCTATACTGCCCAAATCTTCCGTCTAATGCATCAGTTTGGTACTTCGCAGTTAAAACAAAATTAGAATTCAGAGTTGTAAAATTACAGATGATAATTTCTATCATTGCTTCTGTTGTGTGCGTTAAGGAATAGAATGTCTCTTTTGTCAACTTGCCTGCTCTCTTGCTCTTGATACCCTTGATCTGCATGTTTTTCCACATTTCTAACCACCTTTCGAATTTTCTTAAGAAATCTATTCTTTCATCAGTTAAGCATTCGAAGGGCTTGCTATTTTCTTCAAACTTTTTAAACCCCTTTCGAGTGTTCTTGATATTCATAATTCACCACCATTTAACAATTATGTCCAGGAATATTGCCGTTCCCTCATATTTTTCGTCATTCAAACTTCGTAATGCACTCGCATCACTCTCATCAAAGATTTTTAAGCATAAGGCAACATTTTGCCTTTCCAAGTTGGAAGGAAATAAAGCTCTTTTGGCAAGTTCGGGGCATATTTTATCAAGGAATTTTCCTTTTTTGAAAAAAGATATCTTAAATGCCCCAGCGATGCATGTAGAAGCTCATTCTCATCATCGAATGAGGGAAACATGAATGTATTTTCTGACGTTTTCTGGTTCAGCCAGTTATTTCTGATACATTTCAATATATGCACAGAATCAAAGAGTATAAATATTTTTTTACCATCATATTGTGGATTAGGAAAATAAGTTTGTAATTCTCCACCGCAGATTGATGTAAACATATTGCGATTTATCACCCCCTCAAGGGACCCCTCAAGTCTCAATTGTTGAATGGAACGATAATATCTTTGTCCCTCATCTTAATGGGTTTTGTGAGTAAGAGGCAAACGATTAGTTAGATAAGGATGACATTAACAAAGTAAAGAAAAGCTAGTAAACGCTCCAAGGCTGTGACAACAGCGTGAGAAACAAGAAACTGACTGACTCACAGATGGCAAGGAAATTTTTGTTATTTTAAACCAGGTTATAATTCTAATCCAATTGTCTTTCAGAAAAGAGAAAACGTTGAAAATGTTCATGCATTTTTTATTATTTTTAAATATTGAGGGACATGCAAAATTCGGCCGATGTAAATAATAAAGAGAGCACGAAATCCACGTAGTGCTATACTGGAGGAAAGAAATTTCCCATCGCTTAGCGCTTGTCAAGGTGGCGTTTAACCGGGGAGGCCCAGGCCCACACGCTTTTTCCCCCTACTACTCTCTAAGATTCGCGGCGGTCCCGGCTGGGGGGCTCTCCTCAGGAACTGTTTCGAACTTAAAGAAAAAACCGTGGATACCGGTTAATTTAATCAACCGCTTTACTGAATCAAATCGTCAAAAACAAGACAAAAACCAACATAATTGAATCAGCCACTTTATTGAATCAAAACTGTTTAGAACAAATATGATTCACATAGGCAGCGGCCACTGTATATCTAAACAAATTTGAGTTTCAAAAAAACATTCGTTCCTGTATTATGAAATACAAATCATATGGAAACTGTATTTACTTAATGAAGTTAAAAATGCAAGACAACGTGTCCAAAAGTACAAATAAAAGGTTTAAAAAGAGTTAGAAAACTCTAGCAAATAGCTATTTCGGGGCTATTATAAAGGAAGCCCCATCATCAGTGCAAAAAGATAATGGTTCACTGACACCAGTCAAGTGAACCAGGAATGCGAGAAACGCGAGGGCAAATAAACAGAACAGAAAGAGTAGGTACGCAGATGCTATTTCGTCACGGGTTAAACCGTAACCTACGCGATATTGGAGGAGGCCTCGGAGCTTGGAAATGACGTCACCGTTCGTCGATCCACTCGAAGCGATCCACTATGATATTCGGAGGCGCGCGCTAGACTTCGTCATAGTTATTTTGGTTGCATTATTTGAAAACATAAAAAAGAAACAATTTTCATACACTCAACAATACACCAAGTCGTTTGAAAAGTATTTTACATCAAAATAAGTAAGTAAACAACAAAAATTCGGAACTGCACTAGAATTCGTCTACTATTAGTTTAGTTGCATTAAAGGTTCTGCTTTTTCATTTGAAAAAAAAAAAGAAAAAAACAATCATATAATAAAAAATACACTGATTTTTATTCATAGTATTTTACTTTATGACAAATTAGTAAACAAGTTTTAATTTTTCAATTCTGCTAAACAAAGTAATAAATGAGCAACGTTCTATGTTTCATTTGAAAACATTTCAAACACTAATCACATTTTAAAAAACGCTTTGAATTTTATTTACAGTATATTGCATTAAAACGATTAGGCCTTAAAAAGTATTTAAACAAGTAAAGGAAATTTATTTTACGAATAAATTAGGCAAACTAGAACGGAGCATATACTAAAAACACGCTGTGCATTGACTATTCAGACGTAATTTTTCGTGAGCCCAGAACGTATGAACACATTTAATTCAACATCAATTTATATTTAGATATTTTAGAAAAAGTAAAGACAACATTTATTTAAGGTAAAAAAGCAAATTCTAAGCCCCCCCCCCCTTTTTTTTTAATTTTAATGCATTGACCTGCAGTGCTGTAGTTAGCAAGAAATGTTTGGTGTTGCAGTTGAAGAAAAGGTGGTTTGAAACCAATTCACATTACATTAACATTATTTTTACGGTGAAAAAATAATAAAATAACATAATAAATCAGGAACTGACCCCTCCCCCAATTACAGTAGTGCTTCGGTGAGATAAAAAAGTAAAATTATATTCAAACAATGACGAACTGTACATTATTCACAGTGTACTGATAAATTGTTCTTATAAATAAAAATACAAAGCAATGATTTGTGAACCCTGCGAGTGATCATACAAAGAACATACCCAAATTCTACAGAATACTTTCATCATAGAGACCTCAAATTTTATGGATAATACAGTATAAAAGAAGATGGGAGCTGATAAGATCTTGATATCAGCTTATATGTAAAACAAGTAATATAATCTATTATTAGCAAGAATAAACGATACTTTTGTGTTTAATTTATTAAGTAGAACATATATATGATACATGAGATTAATTTAATAAACAAAAATATTAAATACTGTGTTCAATTCAGAGATATATTGTTTCAGTGTTTCATCGACCAGAAACATATTTTGAATGCTAAGTCGCTTAAGTTTCTTTTCTTTGCTACAACACTGAAACCAATTTTCTTAAATTGGGATTATCTAAGGGGTATTGGGGATAAAAAATACTCTGCCCAATTCTTTTCAATAAGTTGAGTTTGCAACTAAAAATGCTGCACTTAAAAAATAATAAACCAATATATTGATTTAACAGTTAAGGAACGTTTTTAGATCAAAATGAATATCACACAATAGCATGTGAAAAAAATTTAATCGAAACTTAAAATAGAAGATTAGTGCTCTTAAAAGCCTGCTTGGAAAACTTATTTAAATAATTGAATATAAATAGTACGTCACGTTACTTTTGATAGCAGAAAATTTTGAAATGTTTATTGACATCCAAGGAAATTCATTTAAATACATGCACTAAAAAAAGTAAAATATTGCAAATTACTTGTTGCACTTTTTCAAAGCAATATGCTGAAATAACAGATTAGAGACAAACATATTAGAAATGAAACCTAATCAGTTAATAGACACTGATATATCTTCAAAAACACCCCTTGCAAATTCTTTCTATAATTAAGAAGTTCATAAATAATCTGAGAATTTACCTGAGATATGTCAAATTCGCTTCAATAAGGCGCCCAGTTTTTTCATCGTATGCTGAAGAGGTTGTTCGAAAATCCCTTTGCCGAAAGTCGCTCACAAACCTGAATAATTTCTTGATCTTTTGGGAAACCGAAAACACGTACAGCAATTCCATCCTTTTTGTAGTTTCCTCTGCATCCCGGTATTCAAATTCAACATTATATAAACAAAATATTCATCCGATATAACTTATAACCAACTCCAAACAACCGGTTACGAAATAACACATTGCGAGCAACAAGCAACTCGTTTACCGGTAAACCACATTCAAATTTCCGCGCTTTGTAGATCAAAGATCGACTATTGGTGACGTAACGAGACATGCGCTAAAGACTTCTGAGGCTTCCTAGTTGCGTGGGTTTCGGTTAAACACGACAACTGCGCAACAAAGATTACGTCACAGACGAAAAAGTCTTTAAGTAAGAGATTTCCAAATGTTAGGGAAAGGAGGGGTGCTAGACAGATCATTGACAACTAAACCAGAATTTTTCCAGATATAATAGGATTCCCAAAAATCTAAATCAAAAATCGGAGAGCAACTATGGATAATTTTTGCAGAGGAAAAATAAAAAATATGGCCACATGACCAACAATGTTGGGCAATGGAAGAGCGTTAGAAATCCTGTTTTTTAACACAATTTTCATGTTCTTTAACACGGAATTTTAGAGCGCGTCGTGTCTGTCCTATATAAGTTAACTTACCCTGGCATGAAATATTATAAATACCCCATCTATCAAGACCCTGAACTGGATGTTTGAGTTGCGAAAATTGTAATTTGTTCACTGGAGCAAAGGCTGGAGTAATATTTACATCTGAAAAATAATAGAATTAATATATATACATTAAAATATTTCAAAAAACGTAAAAAGTCAATTATGTACATTAACAGATTCTAAGGGATAGACTAAGTCAATTGGACGGCGAAACAGTCCAGTCTCTGTTTTTACGGAGCATGCACGAACGTGTCCGTCCCTTCCTTTAAAAGGTTCTTTTGTTGTACCTAGAGTCCATAAAAGTTTGTTCTTCGTGGTATCTTCCAGCAGAACCACATCACCTACTTTTGGTTCTGTACCCGTGTGAGAGTTCTTAAAATTGTGAGCAGTTCTTAAGTTCATCAGGTATTGTGATTTCCATCTTGTCCACAGGTTTTTAGCAGCTTCACCTGGTATAATTTACGCTTCTTTAAATTTGCATAAGAAGACGATTTGGTGACAAGATCCAAAAAATGAATAGGATAAGTATAAGTTTCCTTTTCAAAATGTAAGAAATGCGATGGAGTTAGAGGTTGAGGTTCTTCAAAGTCGTTATAGGTGTATGTCAAGGGTCGAGAATTCATTACAAGTTCGATTTCAGCAAGAAGAGTCAGCATTTCTTCAAATTTTAGTAGGGCCTTTCCCAACGTCTTTCGGAGGGAGTCTTTAACCGTCTTGATGAGGCGCTCACAAAATCCTCCCCACCATGCCGCTCTCTCGATTATATATTTCCAGGTGATTCCTTTGGAAGTGACGAAATTATGAAACGTTTCATCTTTCAAAAGTTTCTGGAACCATTGGAATTCTTTATCTGCAGACTTGAACGTTTTCGCATTGTCAGAGTACACAATGTTACAACTTTCACGTCTTGCCAAAAATCTTCTAAAGGCCAAAATGAAGGATTCGGTTGATTGACTCGACACTAGTTCCAAATGTACAGCCCTCGTGACTGCGCACGTAAACAAAGTTATGTAAGATTTTAAAGTTTCCGAGCCTTCCTTTACATATATTGGTCCCGCGAAATCAATTCCACATACAGAAAAGGGAGGAGATTCCACAATTCTGTCCCTTGGCAAAGGAGCAGTAATTTGATTAGCTGCTTTAGCTGAATATCTGCTGCAAATTAGACATTTTCTTATTATTCCTTTTATGAGCTGGCGCCCTTTTGGAATCAAAAATCTTTTCCTGATGTTGATCAAAGTTATATCTACTCCACAATGCAGAACCTTTTCATATTCTCGCTGGACAATCAATTCGGTAAACTTGAAACCACGTGGTAGCAATACAGGATGCTTCTCATCAAAGGTAAATTCTGAATGTTCCAATCTTCCCTTGATTCTTAGAATTCCCTTTTCATCAAGGAATGGGACAAGGCTAGCTATTTTCGATTCTTTATCAATGATTTTACCCTTTCTAAGAGACTTAATTTCAGAACAATATGCATAACTTTGGGTGTTCTTTATCTAAAATTCTTCTGCCTCGGCCAATTCTTCTCCAGTGAGTGGTCCACTCTTCTTCGGTGAGTTTCTAAAATTCCAAACGAAACGTTTGATCCAGGCAGTAATTCTTAGGGATTTGGTTAGCTTACTAAATTTAGAGAGATCCAGTAAATCTTCTGTTTGTGCTATTACTTCAAACTGCTGGGCGTGATTGTGTCGCGAGCGATATTCTAATTTTTCTTCTTCGACAGGCAATTCTTCGGATTTGGGCCAAAATTCCCTCGGCTCCTGTAACCATGTGGGACCATGCCACCAGAAATCACTGTGATTCAATTGGGAAATGGCAACTCCTCTGGAAGGCATGTCTGCCGGGTTATCTTTTCCAGGGCAATGTGCCCAGCTCGAAGGTTCTGTGAGCTTTTGTATCTCTTCAACTCTGTTCTTTACAAAAGGTTTGAAGTCTCTAGGTGACTTCCTTATCCAAAAAAAGGTTATGGTAGAGTCTGTCCACCAATACTTCTCTAAAGGAATCCTCAGGCTCGAAGACACTCGACTACTCAATCTAGAAGCTAATAGAGCCCCCAATAGCTCCAATTTTGGTAACGATAGTGTTTTGAGCGGGGAAACTCGACTTTTTGCTGTCACCAGGCTCGTACGTATGGATCCGTCTTCGTATTCAACTCGTAAATAGATGACCGTGGCGTAAGCTCTCAAACTTGCGTCCGAAAATGAGTGCAATTCAACAGTTCCAATAATCCTTTTCGGACCTTTCAAGAAATAATGCCTTGGTATTTGGATTTTCGGAATTTCTTTGACACCGTTGCACCATTTAATCCATCTCGCGTTTATGTCTTCAGGTATCTGTTCATCCCAATCCAAACCAGAAGTTCACAGCTCTTGAATTAGACATTTAATGGTTATCGTGAAAGGGGCAAGAAAACCTACGGGGTCGAAAATGCGACTGGCTACCTGAAGCAAGAAACGCTTGGTGTTTGTTTGTTTCTCTAAGAAAGTTTCCAGATGTTTGGAATCAAAATAAAAGCTGTCGGTATCGGTGTTCCAAGATATACCCAGCACCTTCAAGGAATCATTTTCTAAGACAGTACCACTTGATTCTTCCACGGACAATCCCGATTCCCTCCAAAGTTTTTAGTTCCCTGGAGCTCGTTTGGAATTTTCGAAGATCCATACCAGCTTGTAAGAAAATATCCCTGCATTCCATACTGACTTGAAACGCTCCTTCAACGTCTTCATGACCTCCTATGAGATCATCTACATAGAGGCATTCATTCAATAATTTGAAGGCTTCAGGGTGTGTATGTTCGTATTTTGAAATGTGATAATTGATAGTACAGGCCAAAAGAAACGGGCTCGAATTCAAACCGAATAGAACTCTTGTAAATTTCAGAGTCTTCGAAATACTATCATCATCAAACCAAAGGAACCTACTAACATCCCTGTCTTCTTCAGCGATTTGAATTTGCAAGAATGCTTGCTTTATATAACCGATAAATCCAATGGGAAAATTTTGAAAACGAATCAAAAGTTCGAAAATGTCCGGGTTTAAATTTGGTCCGGACTCTAAACAATCGTTAAGAGAAATTTCTCCTGGGGCATGCGACGATGCGTCGAAAACTATCCTTAGTCTACTAGTTGTTTTACCTTCTCGGATAACCCCTCTATGTGGCAAATAAAATACTGGATTATCAGTATTAAAATCCTCCTCATATACTAATTCAATAATATTTTCATCCAAATAATTCTTTAAAATTAATTCATAATCTTGATGTAAGGACCTGTTTCTGAGCAGTTTATTTTTCAAATGCGAAAAACGTCTTGCAGCAACCTCTTTATTATCATCTAAATTTTGCTTCATGCTTTGTTTCCAAGGTAATTTGACCGTATAACGATTATTTTCATATTTGACAGTAGAATTAAAGGATTCCACAATTTCCGATTTCGAATTATCTACAGTAGTTTCTGATTCAATCCCTAAACTTTCTAACTGCCAAAACTGAGCAATTTGATCATTAAAAGTATCTTCATTGACGAAGACATTCATTGTCAAAAGATCATTTGATGCATTAGTTTGTGCCTGCAAGCTCCATCCAAAAATTGTTTCTACAGCTACGAGTTTTTTATCGAGACGTTGAATTCGGCCAGTAACTACTTCGTAATAATAATCCGCGCCTATTAAAAGTTCTATTACTCCGAATTATATTCATAGCAGTCCGCGAGTTGCAATTGTTTCAAATGTTTGTATTTGTTAACAATATTTTTATCAGGCGTTGACAAATGTGTTGCAGAAATTTTATCGATTTCGATTGCTTCGATTTCAATGTTCAGATTTGGATCATCTCTATTTTTTAATTTTATCTCAACAACGTTGAATGTTTTGGGTTGTGATTCTTTAGAGCCAAAAGTGCTAAGTGAAAGTTTCTCTTTCCGAATTGTAGGCAATTTCAGTCTCCTACTAAGATCTTGCGACAAAAATGTCCGTTGACTACCGGAATCCAAAAAAAGTCTGCATGTCTGGTTAGTATGTTTACCCTGAATAACTGCAGTACAAGTTTGAAGCAGAACGCGATTGTTATTTTTTTAGGTTTTGTTTTGCAAACTGCCGAAATCACAGATTCATTTTCTAATCCCCGTTTTTCTTTTTTATAACACAATGGGTCAATCCATGTGAGATCATACAGACCATGTTGCTCACTATTTTTGATTTTTAAAACTTTTTGCCTGTTAATTAACTGTTATATTGGGAGCATGAAACAATGGTTTAAAAAATTTTAAACCTTCAGAATTTTTTTTGGCAAGCACTTTTCAGTAGCTGCGGAAGCAACTTTTCGTGAAAAGAGTACTTTTGTGAAGATGCTTATAACTTTTTTATTTATAAATATATCAAAATGATTTAAAAACCACTTGATTGAGCAAAAAATGATCTAAATTTCTATACCAGTTATTTTTCTGATAATTAGTAACAAATTTGTGTAAAATTGGCTTAAAAATAAGATTTTTTGTGTGAAATTTTACATTTTTGGCATAAAAATATTAGTAGAAGGAATTAAGACTCACCCTTACTTATTTTTCCCTTGAATAGATATCTCATAGGACTATTCCCATAAGTAGTGTGAAACATTTGAAGACAGTCTTTTTTTTTATATAATTTGTCAAACTTGGCATTTTGGAGAAAAAATGCTAACTTTGAGATTTAATATCTGAAAAGGGACTGAATGAAAATCTACAAAAATTTAACTGGATAACCTTCTTATAGTAGTAAATATGTAGCAAAATTGTTATGAGTGATATCGTTCTAGTTTTAGAGATATGGAGCCGCGAAGTTGACTGAAAAATTTCATTTATTTTGACGCCAAAAAATCATCACATAATGTAAAATTAATTATTCTCGTAATATTAGATGAGTTTTTTTGTGGTATAAACTAACCCTTTTACCAAAACATATAATATTTTAATTTATTTTCCATTTACAGAAAGAAATAATTTAGATATTATGCTTTTATAAATGCATTTTTTTCTACGTGTTAGTCATAAAAACATGATTTTCCTAAAGCGGTCTTTATGCATCTAGTGAGCAAAGAACAATTATAGTTTTAATCTAACCTACAACTCTTCATTCATTTTTAAAAGTTTAAAACGTTAAAAACCCCCATACAGCACCAAAAAGTCGCTAAAAATCCGAAATTAAGCTCTTAGATCCTGCCATTTTCCGTGAGACTGCGTCTGTATAACAGCAGAAAATGGCGGACGTATTTTTGCGGAAAAGGGTAGGATCTAGAGCAGTGTTTCCCAACCTTTTCAAGCTCATCACCCCTTTCAAGATGCTGACTGACACCTATCGCCCCCCCCCCTCCTTCTTTTTTCTTCCACGAAAAAATCATAATTTCACCAATAATAATAAAAAACCATGAAGGGAAACATTTAAACTAAGATCATTGACGTACTTATCAAAAAACAGAAGTACATTTTTCAAGAAATTATTTTCTTTTGTTCGCTGGAATCTGGGTAATTAAAATCATTGAAACAAAAAATTGGAAGGAAAATAAATTGAAAATCTGAAAATTCATAAAATTGACAGTGAATGATAAAATATTCACTAAGGTTAATCCGAGGTGCAAAGAGGAAGAGCTTGAACTTCAATTTGTTTCTTTCTTAACGTGTAATTAATTGTCTGAACACTGAACAAGCGGTTTTGTACATATTTACAATTTCGGTTTTCGTTACCCTTTTTTACTGCTATTTTCTCTTCTAAATACCCATCGCCCCTTAAGAATTTACCGCTCCTTTAGGTACTTATATTTTTTAAAAAAATATGTTCACTTGCTCCAAATTATGGTTTTTTCGAGGAAGAAAAAAGAAGGGGGGGGGGCGATAGGTATCAGTCGACATCTTGAAGGGGGTGATGAGCTTGAAAAGGTTGGGAAACACTGATCTAGATCCTACAATTTTTCGCGAAAATACGTCCGCCATTTTCTGCTGTTACACAGTCGCAGTCTCACGGAAAATGGCAGGATCTAGAGCTTAAATTCGGATTTTTAGCGACTTTTTGGTGCTGTAGAGGGGTTTTAAGGCTTTAAACTTTTAAAAATGAATGAAGAGTCGTAGGTTAGATTAAAACTATAATTGTTCTTTGCTCACTAGATGCATAAAGACCGCTTTAGGAAAATCATGTTTTTATGACTAACACGTAGAAAAAAATGCATTTATAAAAGCATAATATCTAAATTATTTCTTTCTGTAAATTGAAAATAAATCAAAATATTATATGTTTTGGTAAAAGGGTTAGTTTATACCACAAAAAAAACTCATCTAATATTACGAGAATAATTAATTTTGCATTATGTGATGATTTTTTGGCGTCAAAATAAATGAAATTTTTCAGTCAACTTCGCGGCTCCATATCTCTAAAACTAGAACGATATCACTCATAACAATTTTGCTATATATTTACTACTATAAGAAGGTTATCCAGTTAAATTTTTGTAGATTTTCATTCAGTCCCTTTTAAGATATTAAATCTCAAAGTTAGCATTTTTTCTCCAAAATGCCAAGTTTGACAAATTATATAAAAAAAAAGACTGTCTTCAAATGTTTCACACTACTTATGGGAATAGTCCTATGAGATATCTATTCAAGGGAAAAATAAGTAAGGGTGAGTCTTAATTCCTTCTACTAATATTTTTATGCCAAAAATGTAAAATTTCACACAAAAAATCTTATTTTTAAGCCAATTTTACACAAATTTGTTACTAATTATCAGAAAAATAACTGGTATAGAAATTTAGATCATTTTTTGCTCAATCAAGTGCAAGGCCGTAGCTAGGATTTTTTTTCGGGGGGGGGGGGGTTCGAAGTGAAAAAAGTTTGTTTGAAAAAAATAATAAACAAGAGGTTACAAGCCTTATGACGCAATGGGAGCATAGGCTGCTTGTTCGGAAGGGGGGGGGGAGCAAGGGGACAGCTGCTCCCCTTCACTTCCGAAAGTAAAGGGGCCCTGCCCTTCACTTTTTAGAGCGAAAAATTAACGAACGGTTATTTACTGCGTGGATTGATTTATTTCATGAAAATTAAAAACTGAAAATACCACAAAAATGTTTTTTTTTTCTCATCTTATTTCACAAGAAAGGAACTTTGAATTACAAAGGGGATATCTACAGTAAAATCCATCCTGCTTTTGAGACTGTATTAAAGTTTTTGAGGTCATTTGTTAAAATCCAATAATATAACCAAATTTTACAAAAAACAGCTTTAGGGTGCCGCTCTAAGCTCCTCACAAATTTCTTTTGATCAACACGTTAATCAATGGGCTGTTGGGGAGAAGGAAAAGAGTCTTTCTCCTCTTCTGCATTATTTTTCAAATAAAGATATCAGACAGTGGCGTATATAAGTTTTTATTTCGGAGGGGGCCCATATAATCAAGTTTAGCCCCCCCCCCCCCCCAACTTTCTCTTTTTTTCGCTATTACTGTAAGACAGGTAGAAATTTTCAAATTGAATTAAAATATTAACTTTTGGAAAAGATAGAAAATTACAAAGTTTTAGATTCCCTCCAAAACTTTTCTTAAAATTGAAATTATTTATGCTACCTTTAATGACGTTGGAGGATCAAGACTCCCCTGGAAAACTTACGGAAACTTAAATTCTAAAAACCAATTTCAGGCTATCTTTAGTGACGTTAAAGGAATAGAGAAGACTCGGGGCATCTCTCCTGAAATATTTTAACATGGAAGCACAACTCAGGATATATTTCTTCATGATAGAATAAAAGAAAAGAAGATGAGTTTTTTTTTTTTTTTTTTTTTTGAACTGAAGTCTCATTTAAGTTATCTTTGGGAAGTAAAAGTTCAAAGACCCTCCCCTGAAAGATTTTCGATACATAGATGCGCAATATCGCGTTCTCTTTGGAGACGCTAAGAGACAAAAAATGGTTAGGGATCTCCCTCCGAAAATTTTCAAAATTGAAACCTTAAGCCATCTTTACTTTAGACCATCTTTGGTAGTTACGTTAGCAAGGACTCTCTCCCGAAACGTTTCAAAATTAATGTTTTAAAAACATTTTTATTTAGGTTATCTTTAATACCGTCAAGAGAAGAGGCAGGATTCGAGCGCTGTGCCCCGAAATTTTGCGGCATTGAAGCTTCAAGAATGCAATTTTAAGCTCTATTTTTGAAACTGAAGGTTTATAATTTTACTTTTAGCAGAGGTGCCCATTACCCCCAGGAGCAAAAACTTTTCATCCAAGAGTTCCACGAAGATCCCTCTTAAAACGAGAGCCACACGTGAAAAAAAAAAAGAAAACAAAAGCTTTTAAAGACTCCCCTTAAAAAAAATAATTCAAAAACGCCGCTTACGCCATGATTCTTGATAGGAACAACTGCTTTTAGGCTTTGTCTAACAACATTTAGGATAATAAAAGGATTTAGGGACTCGTCTGGAAATTTTTGGGGATAGAAACTAATTCGGGAGCTCTCTCTTTTCTAAAAACACATTTTAGAGCTAAAGCCTATAGAAAAGTAAGGGGGATATCAACTACCGTTAACTGTTTGAATTTTAAATCTCGAAAATGCCATTTGAGGCAATGTTTGACCAAGGTATTGAAGAAGAAGGTGGAAAAGAACTCTCTTCCGAAAATTTTTGGGCATTGAAATCTTGAAACTGCAATTAAATTACACGTTGTAAAAGCGAAATTTTAAGATATCATTGGACTCTTTAAGGGGGGTCATGAGCCTTCTTTGAATTCATGCTTGGCGGATATACGGGCCTCGACTTCCTACCCTAAACCCGCACTGAGAGGCACTCTATTCTTTAATTTCACCACTGGTATAGAGATTGAAAATTACGTGCCCCTTCTAGCTTGATCGGCTTGGACTTCTACCTCTTTTCGATTTTTTTGTTTTGTTCAGCTGAAAGTTTGGAAATTATTTGTGCAAAAACAAAAACCGAAAATGATTGCACTTTATTTTAAATTTCTTGCCGGGGAGGAATGATTACACTTTATTTTAAATTTATTGAGCGTAGCATTATTTTAAAGACTCTTATTTCCTGACTGACTAGAAAAAAGGGGGAATGAGAAGAAAGAGATAAACGTAAATTGCTGACTAATAATCTACATGTGCTAAATATTTTTTCATTTAAAGATTTCTATTCAAAATGATTAGGATTTTTTCTGTGCGTTTTCTAATTGAAATATCTTCATTTTCCCAAGACACATTCTTTTTTCTCTTGAGTAAAGCGCGAGGGCTCCCTGACCCTCTTGGGTTGCACCACTGCCTGGTGCCAGCTAACGAATTATTACTAGCAATAATTATTTACAGTGAACTCTCACTTATGTGCCTTTTTCACTTATACGACGATTTTGAATAGTCCCAGCACATTCCATAGCAAAATAATGATAGTATCGTTCGTTTATGCGTCTCTCTAAAAATAAATATTTCACTTATGCGCTGAAGTTTCCCTAAAATGTGTGAAAATGTATTTATTTTCTTTAAAAAATAAGCATTTTTCTTTACTTTCCTCTTTAATCTTTCGCCTTTATTGCTCACGGAAGGCATTTTTTTCCGCATGAACTAGAGTTCGGAGAGGGACAATTATCTATTATGCATCGTTTTAAAGGGAGCAGTTTGTAATTAGGTATGCTACAACTTGTTTTCTCTTAACATTATAGTTACGTTACAGTAATTGCAAAACTGTAGTAATATGTCCCTTTTCTATAGAAACATTCTTTTTCACTCTCTCATTGGAACCTATGTTGAGTTTTAGTCCTTTAAATAGGCTTGTTCACTGAAACGTCTCTCTCACTTATGCGCCTTTTTCTGTTGGTCCCTAGGGCAGGCGCATAAGTGAGAGTTCACTGTATTTATTTATGCATTTCAAGCTAAAAGTATGTAAATAATTTTAGAGTAAACTAAAACCGAATAATAATAACTACCTTTATTTAAAATAAAAAAAAATCCGATTTTTTTTTGGGGGGGGGGGGGGAGAGGTATAGGAGGGAAAGACCCTCTGGGGCCTTCCCTTATATACACCTTTGAAAACAAGAGAGTGGGCTTTTTTCTTAAGTTTTTTTTTTTTTTTTTTGAGCAAACACGAACCGAACACCTACTTTTGAAAAAATCTTTCTCGATTTCGGGGGGAGGGACCGGGCCCCCTCGCCCCCCCCCTTTAAATACGCCCTCTATATCAGAATTTATGACGACATCAAGTTTGAAAAATTGAAGAAAAAATAATTAAAGAATTTCAAAGCTTTGTTCTTTTTTTTTTTTGAAAGTTTAATCCACGAAAAATTCCTTTGGCGAAATGGAGAGCAGAACTATTCAAGTTTATTCAAATGATTTTTTTTTATTTTTATTATTCTAATTTTTCTTTGGATCATCAAAAACCTCAGACCCGTCACAACTTTGAGAGGGGGGGGGGGGCTCTGACCATCAAACCTTGAAATCTTTTTTTTTTTTAGTTGAATACTTTTTAATAATTTTTGAGGTTTGAAAATTTCGGGGGGGGGGGGGTTCTGACCCCCTGACCCCCCCGCTGGCTACGGCCTTGATCAAGTGGTTTTTAAATCATTTTGATATATTTATAAATAAAAGAGTTATAAGCATCTTCACAAAGTACTCTTTTCACGAAAAGTCGCTTCCGCAGCTACTGAAAAGTGCTTGACAAAAAAAATTCTGAAGGTTTAAAACTTTTTAAACCATTGTTTCATGCTCCCAATATAACAGTTAATTAACAGGCAAAAAGTTTTAAAAATCAAAAATAGTGAGCAACAATGTTTAGTTTTCCTGTATGATTTCGCATGGATTGACCCCAATACTATGTTGTGTCTTTTCCCTTCGCAAATCGAACATTTATCATTCTTATTTTTACACTTCTGCATAATATGAGAGCGTTCTAAACAAATGTAACATCGACCTTGACTCTTCAATATTTCACGGCGCGGCGCCTATCCACGCTAAAGTGACAATCTACTGGCTTATGTTGACCTTGACAGAACAAGCAAATCTTTTCATTTTCCGATGACGCGGCAGTCATAAATTCAGCCGTTGAACTGGGTTTCTCTTTATTTTGTTTTGGATTCTTTTGATATGAGCTCGAATTCTTTTTCTGAAACTTATTTTCGTTTTGTTCTTGTTTATGAATGCAAATCAATCGTTCGCGGCTCAAAATTTCTTTGTTCAGAAAACTCAACAGGGAATTGAAATCGAAATCTTCACTATCATTTTTCCTGTTAAAGTTCAGAATCAAATCAGGGGGGATTAATTTCATCAAAATTGGACATAGTAATTGATCATATGATTCAGATTCGACCCCTAACGATTTCAAACTTCTAATTTGGATTTCTGCTTGGTCATGTAACTTCCGTAAACCATTCACATCGTTAGAATATTTAACTGGTTGCATATTCAATAAATGATTCAAATTGAGTTATTAATCAAAACATTCTTATTACCAAATCTATTCTTCAAAATCAAAATAGCATCATCATAATTTTTATCAGTAATTGTGAACCCATTTATACAATCAGCAGCATTACCTCCTAAATATGACTTGAGATAGGTAAATTTGTCAATTTTGTCCAAATTAGGATTATTATGAATTGAACTTTCAAATAAATTATAAAATTCTAGCCATTTAGAATAATCACCATAAAATTTAGGAACATGTAAAATAGGCAAATTAACATTTATTCTACCTTTTGTTTCAACATTTAAAGAATCAGTAATTTTCGAAACTGTATCAACTTGATAGAAGGTTCTTTTTTCAATTCGTTTATTCTTTGAGATAATTTACATTTGTAGCAAATTATTTTTTCTTTTATTTCTTCTGAAGTTTCCACTTCGGCCGATATTGCGTTTTCGTCTAAAAGCTCTTCGATTTCAAAATTTAAATTTGCCAGTGTACTTTCTTTGGCAATGAACTGCTGAAGAAACTGTTCAAAAATTTCAAAGGTTTCATTGTTCTTCAAGCTAGTTTCGATTTTCGTGATGAGTTTTGTCAGTGTGCTACGCACTGTTGTACGTTTGCTTTTCAATTTTGCTAAGTTAGCAACCAAATTTTCATCCATTCTTCTATCCAAAAAGATTCAATTTCAGAAAGAAATTTCTTACCTTCAATTCTAATTCCGAAGTTGTCGGCCGATTTGCACCATGACGATTTTTCGATATCCGAATTTCGAGTTGCTAGGTGGTTCAGTGGGTTTTCCAAAGAGTAGATAAAATAGATGATCGAACAAAGCACAAATATTTATTTACGTAAAACACTACACTTGACAAAACACATAACACTTAACAAAGAGTATCGACAAAACCTTCTCGCTCACATTTCAAGTTCGACTCTCCAAATTTTTACTACTTACTACTATACTTCGCAGCAGTTTAACTTGTCAGTCACGTCACTATGGGCGGAGCCAATAAGAGCTCACAAGCAGTCAGCGGTCTCCTCTAATTCGCCAAGTAGGCTGTGACGTTTTATCTAGCTCGTTTTTCATAGGCTAACGTCACGCTGTTGGCTCCGCCCGTAGTGATGTCACTGCCAAGTTAAACTGCTGCGAAGTATAGCGCCCTTTTCAGGGAGGAACTTACAATAGGGTTTTTCTACACACGCATTTCTGAGGTCAAGGGGAAAAAAGAAAAAGAAAGAAAAATGTTGATGACGCAACTTCGAATTTACTTATTGCGCCATGATTTGAAGATTACTGTGTAATAACTTTTAAGATAATGCAACCGACACCGGCATTTGTATGAATCAATTTTGTTCTAAAACTTTGATTTAACAAATCGCCTGATTCTGAAGCAAAAATTAGTCAACATTTTTTTATAAGCGTGGAATCTTAAATACAATTTAAGAGGTGTCAATTTTAGTCAAAGAAGGTGAAGTATCGTTTTAGAAATATCTCGTACCTTGAAAAAAACTACCAATTGTTGATTAGTAAGAAGGGGATGTATTTAATTTAAACACCATTTTTTCAATCTCATTTCAAAAAAATCAATAGTCCTCAGAATTCGAACCTCGTTGCACCAATGTTAAAACCACCAATGATAAATCCTAATAGAGCAAAGAAGCCCCATAAATACCATGCCTTTTTCTGTCTCCCTTTCTTGTTTCACTTTTGTTGAGAAAACTGTTTTAACAAGCGCCATAACACCTGCCCCGCCCCCTTTCCAATTTTAGTTATTAAAAAAAAATCATTTTGCGAAAAAAAGGCAAAGAAAAAAAAACTTCAACGTTGCACCACGTTAATTGCAGAAAACGTTTAAATCATTTAAGCGGCGGGTTTGATTCAAATATCGTTTTTCAAAGTTGATGCTAAATTTCGGTTACTTTTTTTTTTCTTTTAAGAATTTGAGTAAAGTGAATGATTCAATTACCCGGCGCTAGAGTCCCTATATTGAAGCTACGCGTAGCATTACTAAGTAGATTGCTAAGCTCGTAGCGCAACGGGGAGGGGGGAGGGCAGGCCCCACCCACAATGTTGAGTAGCGCTTTTTTTATAATATTCTTAAGTATTGAAGAGAAGAACACACGTGTCTTGGGAAAATTAAGTGCTATTGATGAGGAAAAAAAAATGTTTGTGGAAAATCTTAATTTGTTTCAAAAATAAATTTTGGCACTTAATTTTTTTTAACAGCTACAGATTATTGTTCAACTAATTGTCTGCCCCCCCCCCTCCGCCCAGTCTTCCTTCCCTCACCTCCCTTTCTGCTAGTTCTTCTGAAAAAGAAAGTTATGATATCGCCCAGCCCTAGTAAGCACAATAAATTATATTTTAAATATATCTTTCTTAATTTTATAACATATTATGCTTTTTTTGTGTAGAATTAGTAACAGTAAGTCTACACACTTAAAAACAGTATAAAATTTACAACTTCAAATTTTTAGATTTTATGTTTAAGTAAATTCTTACAATATTAATGAATTTGTTATTAGAAACATTACTTCTCTTACAGTCATGGTTATTTTACCAGTATTTAAACGGACAAATTAACTGGTTTGGAGGCCCGTCGCAATGCATTTACGGGGGCTCCTTGGTCTATCACAGAATAAAGTTAAAAATTTGTCATGTGCATTTTTAAATCCTTATCGGGACCCCTAATAATTGCGCTATGGTATATCGGCCACTGTTAAAACTTTCCCTCAATATGAAATTTCGCATTTAAATAGGCAATGAAGAAATGCATAATGTAAGCACAATATTTAATACAATACCACAAATGCGACTAATTTCATGGTTTTCCAATGATTAGCTTATGTGTTATTTTTTTCCTTACTTTCTATTAGTTGCTCTGGAAAAACGTATTAAAAATGCAGAATGTAACAAATTAAACCTTTCAAGTTAATGATTTCACAGCTACCCTAACCCCTGAACTGAATGAATAAAAAATGCAATACTAAGTTCCTAATATGGATTTTTATTTAAACAATTACTTAAGGAAATTCTCATTAAATTTTCAATTTTCCCCACTGTCACCATTTATTAATCTTAATCCAGAAATGCATTTGAATAATTAGCAATTTCAGGTACTTATTATTAGCTTTAAAATTATAAACTGCTGGTCAAAAATATAAAATTTAAAGTAAAAAAATTCGCGTAGACGTAAAATTCTTTTAAATGAAAGGGGGGGGGGGGGAATGTAAAAATAGTTTGACTTCATAACCAGCGCGGAACGGGTTTTACCTCCCTGACTCAGTAACTGGTCAGCAATTAGGGGGTTGAAAAGTTAATAGAATCCGTGACTCCCTTCTCCGACAAAAAATGGTGATACTGAGTAATGCTCTATTAAAAAAAGTTGTACTTACAATACCCAACCCAGTGGGTTGTGGTGGCCCGATCGGTAAGGCATCGGACTCGTGTCCGGAGGGACCCGGGTTCGATCCCAGCTGATCAAAGATCCACCGTCTTGATTAATGGTGGCTGGGAGGCGTTAAAAATGTCGTGGCCACAAAGTCCTCCAAGTGAAACGATACCTCTGTGGGTGCTGGGTCTAGGGTTTGCTCGACCCTAGGTTCTGGTTCAAAATTAGGATCAGAGCGCTCTTCAGGGCCCTATCCCGGTTAAACCACGAAGCTGTGGTAGGTACGGGGGACCCTGGAGTGTGAAATGAAATGAAATACCCAACCCAGGAATACGCATCTACATTCCAGGCCCGTCATTTCCGACATTTTATGTTCGGCGGGAGGAGGGGAAGACTTGACTCAATGAATTTTTAAGAAGAAAACAAAATACTCAAATGCATAATCACTTGGTGTTTCTAAAAAGCAGGGGGAAGGGCGATTGACCTCCCCCTCATCCAAAATGATGGGCCTACAGCAATCATTTTCAAATTTCTTAACGCTGTTTTTACCATTTTTACTTTTAACACGTTTTCTTAATTCTCAATTTTTCAATATTTAATACTTATCACTTTATTTTTCAAAAAAAAAAAAAAAAAATTCTAAGCAAATTTATTATTTATTATGAGTATCTTTACTTTTAACTAAACATTAGTCGATGGTTCAAAATTTACAAAAATATATTTATCATGAAATTTCTAGTATAGTAAAGAATGTTTCAAACTGCTTCAATCAAATCTCTTCTATAAACGGTGTCAACTGTTTGGCTCCTTTTGTGCACATAAACGTAAATAATCCAAAAGAGTTTCTGTTTTTTTTCAAAACGTAATGATTCTTAAAACATTCAAAACAAGTTAAAGATAAACAGAGCGCATTCACCTTTGTTTACATTACACATTGGAGGAATCTGTTAGCCTCTGGGGAGGAGAAAGATTACGAAAAATTTCATTTTTACTTTCCGAAAACTGCAATAACAAATTTATAGCTTTAGTCTAGAAATATAAAATATCAAACTAATATAAACTTTGTATTCTAGGAGTCCGAAAAACAATACTTTTTCAAATGATTATTTAAATATGATCTTTATTCACTTTTCCCCTTTGATAAACCAAAGGGGAAAAGTGAATAAAGATAATATTTAAATTAACTTCCACTTCGACTTGCGATTCATATTTTATATAAAGATCGGATCATTTAGCGGGAAGATAAGACTTTTTGTAGTTGATCTCCAAGTTAGCTCGTCTTGTCGACTTACAAGGTAAGTTATGTTCTTCGCTTTCTCGTTATATTGAGTAAAAATAAGGGCCTCTACACATAATCTACAGTAATATTAATATTCAAGGAGAAATAATTTTGTTTTTGAGAAACCCGGAAGGAAGTATTAAATTCCTTTGTTCTTAGTAGACTTGATTAAGCCTAACATAAAATCGAAAGTATTGTAACTGTATGAGTTTAATAACTTTTTACATAGACTATGAAAATTAAAGAAACTATTCATACTTTCAACCAGAAAGTAAAGCTTTTTCATGTGAATTGTAAAAAATAAATGAATATACAGGGAAAAGATAAGTATGCAGTCGAACTTCGCAAATGTGAAATTTCTTAACGTAAATTATCGCATTAAATGAAATACTTTTTGGGTCCAGTGAGTTAATTACTCAATTTATCGAATAAGATGAAATCCAGATAACATGAAATAATGTTCACGGTTCTCTAAATTGCGCATTAAGGAGATTTGATTGTATACTTGCTGAAGTTTTTGAGCATAATAACAATAAGTAACACATGAGCGCCCACTTACAATTTTTTTTTTTTTTTTTGGGGGGGGGGGGGCTTGGATATTTTTTTCAATGATTTTTAGTAGTATATTTTCCAAAGGACAGCAATTGCTGTGTAGATTACAATTATTGAAAATTTTAATAACTTGTTCATTAATGGCTGAAGATGAAATGGTTTAATATTTCTTCGGAAAAAATAGCACCAACAGCAAGGAAGTACTAATTTTTAAAGAGGCTTGAGCCCCCTTTTGCCCCTCCCCCCCCAAATGGGCGCCCATTATGTAAGAAAATAAATGCATATATTCTTTATATACAAAAAAGAAACGTTTTGATGTTCAAGTACAAAATGTAAGCAATGAGAAACAAATGCTTATGTTCTCTGGATCGATGCTTTATTCCACATATCTAAATTAAAACATGAAGTATGAAAGGGGGGGGGGGTGTATAGTTTATTAATTCGGGTATAAATCTTAATCAGAAATTTATTATTGGTTAACCCTATTATGGCTCCAACAACACATTATTATAGTTGGTGCTGTTTTATCAATGGTTTTTACCGTATCTCGAACTCCCAGCGCTGTTGATTGTTTAGGAAGTTTCTTATTAACAATTTGTTATAATTTGATGCTGACGGTTATCCTTTCTTTTTAAACTCCAGTTTTTTTCTTTCTGTTTTCCTTTTTTTCTTTTTTTTTTTTTTTTTGCGGTGCGATCATAGTGACTAAAGTTCTGAAAGTTTAAATTATTGTAGTTGATGACTATTATGAGTGCAAGTCATGTTTGCATACACAAATTTTTAAACTTTTAGTCCCCCCCCCCCAAAAAAAAAAAAAACACTCCTCAAAGATAACTATGAAAACATCTTGCATTTAATGTTGAATTATTTTGTAGTAAGCTTAGTGTGAATCTAAGAAAGCTTTTTAGAAAGTGAAATACGATTACTTTCTCTCACAGTACTCATTAATAGTGTGGAAAAATTCTCTCATTTTAGGTCTGTATATTTAATGTGAGTTTTATCTGTACTGTAACTAAAAATCAATTAGTATTTCATTTTCTGCATATTTTACAGCTAGACTAAAAGTTAATAAATTGCTTTTGAAGGATAACAACACCATATGCTTGCCTTAAATAATAGCAGAAATAAAATATCTGAATTACATTTTAAATAAACAAACACTATACTAATGTTTTCCATTTTATAAAATCATATGTTAAATAGAGACATTAATAATTTTTAACAACAATTTCTTTTAATTTTCAAAATTAAAATTTCAATGGATCATTTTCAAAGAGGGAAGGGGCAGTTGAGGCATCACATACTCATGGAAAACATGCATGAAGCTGCAACACAAAGAAATAACTCTAAGTTTCTATATATTTTTCAAATATTTGATATTACTTAAAAAGACAAGAGCACTATTTGTTTGCTTGTCTTCAAATGATTGCAGAAATAATTTATCAAATTATATTTTAAATAAACTACATTTTCATAATTTCCATTTTAATAAAATCATAATTTTAGAGAAATGGTAATTTTAAGAACATTTCAATTTATTTATATTTATTTATTTGTTTGAATTTAATGCACCATCTTTCAAAGGTTTTTAAAAAATCAGAGTTCATATCAGTGGCTCACCCACGGGGGGAGTTGAAGGGCTTAAGCCCCTCCCAGAAGCATGAAAATGAACTCCCTTAAGTAAAGCAAACTGCTTGAAATGCATTTATTGGATTTGATTTTGGGAAAATTCCAAGAGATAGCCTCCAATCCCTTTCTTAATTTCATCCAAAATGACTGCTGTTTTTCCTTCAGGACTTTAAATTCGAAAACTTTCTAAAGGAGCGCCACTTAGCCCCACCCAGGAAACAATCCTTGGTGCGCCACTGGTTCATATGAATAATTCTCTTGAAAAATATAGATACATTTTTGATGTTTTTTTTCACACATTTTCATCATACTACACAGGTTCCTGTACATAAATTTACTTTTATAAATGTATTAAAATGAAATTTCAGGGCAAATATTATCATACTATGACAGTATTTAAAGCACAAAATATACTATTTGGTTTGCTCGGAAAAAAACTCCGCAAGATGCCACTAAAACAGTGAATAGATGGATATGATTTGATAATTTCACCTTCCTTGATAATTCGTCGTTTACATGACTACACTAAGCATTTACACTTTATTATGAAAATATGAAATTTTCACAATAAAAAGGTTCATATTGTCATACCTAATCGAAATGCAAAATTCTCTACTAAGTAGCTGTGAATTTTTGCAGATTTTTCAAACTTTCATTCAGCATTTTAAAGAGAATATAAATTCATGAATGTAAAACTTTATAAATTTGTTCAAATATTTGAAGATAAAAATAAAACAAAAATAAAATAAGAATACTGTCCAGAAATGAGCATATATATTAGACCGTCCCAAAATTGTATGGGGAAAAAAAATTTTGGAATTTGAACTGGCATACCTTTTATTATTGTGACATTTGGTATAAATAACTATCTTGCAAAATTTTAAGCTATTTGAAGAATATTAAGTGACAGCTCAACATCATTAAATAGTTCAAAAACCTAATTTATTGAGTAATTATTTTTATCAAAGTTTTATATAATTTACTTAATACAAAAGCATTTCTATTGATACTTTTCTTTTAACAATATGCAATAATTACAATCTCAAATGCACTTTTTGCTAAAATTACTTTAAAAAAAAATTTATACACCAATGCTGCTTATTTTCCGTGATGTTCCAATGTTTGAAAAATGAGCCAATGTTGCTTGTCATTAGTAAGTTGCAAATTAAAACCACTTGCTAATTTAATTGCTTGCTTAGCACAATCATTTACTACCTTTAATGCAGATAGGCCCGTCATTTAGGGGGGGGGCTGGGGGGTCAATTGCCCCCCCCCCTGACTTTGAGAAAACGTATTTACATTTAGGTGGGCGTGGTTTTTGTTGTTTTCTGGTAAAATTGTATTGTGTTTTTATCCTTTGACCCCCCCCCCCCCACCCCGGAGAAACTTGAAATGACGGGCCTGAATGCAGATTGTAGCATTATTTCCTTAGCTTGATTGTATTTATTTCTTCCAGCCCAAGTACGAACATCAAATGACAAAAATTATTTTCCAGTTTCATTACAGCTGATTCTAAATCCGTTTTTTCACAAAATATGATAATGTTATTCTAAAAAGATTCAACGTGGTTGGCTTCTAGTCTTTCAAGACCCTTTTTGGTTTTTGGATGCTATAAAGCTTTTATGATGGCTGCTTTTTCCTTTGGAGGCACGCGATCTGTAAAAAAAAGCTAATCATACCAAATCCTCACTATCAAAGTTTTTAATAAGTTCTCTAAGAACCACTTCACTATCAATTTCTGTGTATAGCTCTAGTATTTGTAGAAGATGTAAGTCATTATGAGGCACATTGCAGCTACTGGGGGTACTGAGCCACAATTTTGCATAGATTGTTGTCATGAACAGAATTCTTTTTACTGCTAAAATCTCATAAGATGCTAATTTGTATTCCTCGTGAAAGCACAAATTCTTCAAGCAGTAAACTCCTTTTGCCATCCATCTTGCCCTGTGATAGGCACCTGGGAATTAAACATACAACCAGGAACATGATCTGCATCACCAAGAGTATACAAATGCAAATTCAAATGCAACCAGCAACAGGCTCTGGGCCCAACAGGGCTGGTCCTAGTCAAATTATAGACCCCAATGAAGATCAATGGCCCTTTTAAAACTATCTACTCCCTTGCTCCTCACCGCCTCTTCCGGTAAACTATTCCAAATTCCTACTACTCTGCTAAAATAGTGAATTTTCCGAATTTCCAGGTTAGCCTGAGATTTAAACAGCTGATAACAATGACCCCTTGGGCTGCTTTCCGTGCAAAAATTTAACCCTATAACATCTTTCATTTTGATAAATTTAAACAACTGAATCATGTCCCCCTGGTTCTCCTTTGCTCAAGACTATACATGTTAAGCATTCTAAGTCTGGAATCATAGTCTAAATTAGAAAATTCATTCACTAACCTTGTAGCCCTCCTTTGTACCCTTTGGTGTTAGTTTTAAAACTCGAATCACTTTAACGAAAGCTTTAACACTTGCTTTTGATTCAATGTCCAATCTTGATGCAGCGTCAATTGAAGACTCAAATAACATACTTTGTTGTTCTCCTGTTTTTACTTTCTCTTCTAGATTTCTCTTATTACCTTTTCTTGTCCGTTGCTTTTCTTGCTAGTTTTTTAAATGTCAGTTTTCGCCTCCCATAAAATTTCCCTACAGCCTTTTCCCTACATCCTTTTCCCTACTTGGTCCTGAAGGAACTTCCAATCTTCAGGTATTTTAATAGTATATTCAGTCTGCCTGCATAAGAAATATCAAACATTTGTTCTTCATTTCTTCATTCAACTCCTTTTCGATTTGTCATTGCCTCTTGGATGCCCTCCTATGTTTATTTTTATACATTTTGGCATATTTTCCACAGATCATTTTCAGTTTGGTCACAACATTTGTTTTTGTGTTATCGGTAAGCATTTTTCTGACAATGTTAATCTCCTAATCTTTAAATCATGAAATAGGCGGCCCAGTGCTTCACCATTTGTTGGTAATTTGTTGTTATTATGTATATCAAGAACTGAAACAAGTTGTTCTATCAGCTATATTTCAGTGTGGATATGATATTGTGAAAACTACTTTTGAATTTTGCATACCACTTATTGTAAAATTTATATGAAGTCAATGTACTATTATTTAACTATAGAAAATATTCATTAAAATGAAACTTACTTTTGAAAAATTTAGAAAATTAAAACTGAATTAGAAATGGATAATATAATGTAAGCTTTAGTTTTTATATAAAATGCTGACATACAATTTTAACTCTAGAGCTACAGTAAGTCGAGAACAAAATGGCAGTTTTCCGTTTACCTAAGATGGCGATAAAAAAATAACAGTTTCAGAGTTCTGAAAACACTGAAGTTAACAATAACTGAGAAAATTTAATGTAGAAAACAATCTGCTTTAAACTATATTATGCTTAAAATGTACAAACTAATGAATAAACAATAAAAAAATATTTTTTTAAATATTTGTTGCATCATGCATATTTTGTATCGAAAATAGGGCATAAAAATGATTTTAGGTGCTCATGAGAGGTCTGTTAATCTTAAAATATTTGGCTAAAACTTTTACCACACCTTTAGAATGTCATTTGGCACAACTTTAGTGGGTATGCACATTGATTTTTGAAAATGAAAAATTGTTTTTTTTGGGACAGTCTAATATATATATAGAATGTATTGCTTTACTTTTTATCCCCCCAACCTTTTAATGACATGGTACGTATAATTGGGGAAAGTATCTCACATTTAATTTTGAATTATTTTGTGATGAACTTGTAAAAGCTTTTTAGAAAATGCAATGTAATTTTCCCTCAATAATAAGATGATTTCAACATATACTTCAATAATGCACATTAATTCAAACATTTTTAGTAATTCAGAATTTAATGTCGGCTTCATCTGTACTTAAACAAATAAATATTAGCTCTTTAAAAGCATACAGCAAACTCTTGATTATTCGTAAGCGGATTGTCCCCGAGGGACTAAGGGAAAAAATTCTTAGTTAACTTTATTCTTGTAGAGCATTTTTTTTTTTTTAAAGCACAAGTCTGAAATTTATTTGTCCCAGAATGTGTTCCCTTTCCCACAAGTGTTCCTTCCGAAAGAACATGAAATTCGTTAAGTTGTCATCAACTCCTCTTTGGTACGTGCCTTGAGGGGACACGCTTTGCCGAAAAACATTCAGATGATGCACGTGTTTACACTTTTAGACCTCTACCCTTATTCCCTCAATTGGCCTAACGCATTAGTACGTACTGTACTTTCAAAGAGGAAATCCTGCATTCAGTTTCTTATCATCTGTTTCCACTAGGAAAGGTTTGAAAAATGCCTACAGCCTCCTTGGGAATTCTCTGATGGGGTGGTAATGATTTTTTTTTTTTTTTTTTGCCCTGATTTTCCCTTCCGAGCTGCTGAATTTTTTTATTTGACGAAAAGTGCCCAAGTCTTGATTACATTTCAGTGTTCTGACTTACAGCTGCTGTTACTCAGAGCTTAAGTGCAATACAATTATTTTTAAGTAAAAGACATTTTTTATAACTTCTTTACCACTTAGTTTATGCTTTTTTTGTATTATCCGCAGTTTTCATTATCCCCGATACCCATGCCATGCAATTCTGTGGATAATCATGTAGTGTATAACACAATGTTGAAAAGCACAAATGTACAGGAATTTTGCAGCCATGTCTTTCGGCCTAACAAGAACACCTTTTTCAGTGCAAAAAATGAGAGCTTATGAATACAAAGACCGGATGTCTTTGCATCACCTTGCAAAGCGGAAACACATGTCTACAGCATTCCTGCGAATTTGTGCTTATCAACGTTGTATTATATGATTTTATTTTTAATATTGTTTATGAAAGATATTAGCACAATTTGCTTAATTGCATTCAAACAGGAAGAAACAACTTCAAGTAAAAAATTAAAATTTCAATGCATCACTTTTTAAAATTTTAAAACAGGGAGTCTCAACCTTTCAGTTGCAATGCCTCCCCTATGAGCACTGATGAATGGTCAGCTCCCCTCACAGTGGCACAACCAGAAAGTATTTTTGGGAGGGGCACTCTAAAAAAATTTTCCACATCTTATTGGGGGGTCCAGGGGTTCTCCTTCCGAAAATGTTTGAAATATTAGTCATGAAAATGCAGTTTTAGGCGTGTCTGGTGATGTTTGGTGAAAGGAGGGTGCGGCGGACTTCCGTGAAAATTATTAGAAATGTTACATTTTTAAAAGGCGATTACAGGCAATAATTATTGACGTTAGGGTAAGCGGGCTTAAGGACTGTCCCCGATCCACTTTTTTGGATAACTGAAATTCCAGAGACGCAGAGACAACCTAAACAAACTTTGATGATGTTACGGGAAAAGGGCCCCTGGGCTCTCTCCTGGAAACATTCCGCTATAAAAATCTCATAAACCAGTATTGTAAAGAGATATTCAGTGATGTTACAGGGTGCTCAAATTTTTTGAAGCATTAGTGTTTTCATTTTCAGGTTTCATACGATAGCAATCACTCAAAATTGAAAGAGGATTGCCTCCTGAAGACTATCTTTCAGTTATCGATTTAAAAACATAACTTCTGACGATCTTGAAAGATATTAGCGAGAAGAGGGCTGAGGCCCTTGTCGTGGCTAGGAGATTCAGAACTGGAATTTTTTGAAATAGTAGTTTTGAAAATGCAGTTTTTAAGTTTTCGGGGATGTTAGAGAAAATAAATGTACGATAGGCTTCAAGACAATTTTTAGAAATTAGAGCCATGTTCATAGTTAGGGTAAAGGTGAGAGTCGGGAGTCCCAAATCTATTTTTTGAAAAACAGATCCATATCTACCCTATTCCCTCTCTACAATTTT
The DNA here is from genome assembly GCA_038373865.1 of Uloborus plumipes. Taxonomy (NCBI): domain Eukaryota; kingdom Metazoa; phylum Arthropoda; class Arachnida; order Araneae; family Uloboridae; genus Uloborus; species Uloborus plumipes. The sequence goes on along the minus strand of JAXGGA010008698.1, from coordinate 13,104 downwards.
CCATCAGTGAAGTTTCAAAAACTGCAATGGTGGACAGTTTTTGATGATATCTGAAGGGGGTTCTGGGGTTTCCCCTGAATTTTCGAGATAGAAGTCCAAAAAACGATTTTTTTGTGCCATACCAACGATTGTGCCAACAATTTTTTTTTCTCGTGCATTAAGATGGGTTCAAAAACTCTGCTCTCTTATTTTTTTTCTTTTATTTTAGTTTTGAAAACCAAAATTTTGATGATCTTTAATGTTAATAGAGAAAGGAGGTTTGGGAGCCCTTGCACGAATCTTAAACACGAGAGTATAAGAATGTACTTGGTAACGCTAATGAGCACTGCAGTTTGTTCAATGTTGAAGCTCTCAAAACGCACTTTTGAACGATTTTTGATGTTAAAAACATCAAAAGATGGGTGTTTGGAGGAACTTCCCTCTTGTAAAGTTTGAGAAACTGAATTCGAATTGAGAAACTGATTCGAAATTTGATATACTTCGTAATGAGTATGGCGTTGTAGGGGAGAAGCAATGTTTTCAACACGTTCTTGTTTCCAAAAGAACTAGAAAAAAAAGAAGGGAAAATGGGGGCGGGGTAAGGAAAGGAGCACTAGGTGGAGGCGGGAAGGGGGCACACAATTAATTGACCAATAACCTGCAGCTGTTAAAAAATTAAATGCCGAGGTTTATTTTTGAAAGAAATAAAGATTTCTCCTCAACATTTTTTCTCTCATTAAAATCATTTAGTTTTTCCAAGAAATGTGTGTGTTCTTTTCTTGCCTCCAAAAATAAAAAGATTTTTTTAAAAAATTACCTCATCATTCTGGGTGGGGCACGGGCCCTATGGGCCCACCTGTCCCCTCAACTCCCCACTACCATAAGAGGTAAATGCAAGTAGTACAGTCAGAATTTAGAACTGAAGCTGGAGTAAAGCTACTTTTTGAAACCAGGGGCGATTGTGGTCCAGTATTTTATCGGATTTCCGGTATTTTCATTATCGATTCCGGTATTTTCATGTTCGTAAACACCAGAAATAAAATATTTTAAATTATTCTTTTATCTTCCCACATAACGGTATTTTTTTGCTTTTCTGAATTTTTGGTGATTGCACAGAAAATTATTAATAATATTCATCAGATAGAAGTGAAAGATGCCATTCTATTTTTTTTTATTTCAATAAATTATTTTATTTGCATCCTTTTTTATATTGATGCCTTCATTTTAGAAAATGCAATCGATTTGCATCCAATATAAGAATCAAATTTTTCTCTCTTTTGATGCTTATTACCCTTAGTTAGGAGACAAATCGATGAAATATCTTTTTATTCATATTAAAAAATCATAAATTTAAAATTTTCGAGCGAAATTCTGTGTCCTTTATGAAAATCAAAATGTGAAAAGTTTGAAGCTCTGATTAAATTTTATTTTTGCTCAATTATGTGGATAGTAAACATAATATGTTTCTCGTAGAGCTTTTAATTGTAGATCTAGAGTAAGTTTATTGAATTCTTTTATATTTCATTTTCATACTTTTAGCACCTTGATTTTGAAATTGGGATCTCTATACATCCGCTGTGAGAATCAGACATTTCTTTTTTTCGATGCTTGCTATTCCTTGTTTAAAGGCAGACAAATAACATTTCTTTTTATTTTAATTGAACCATTAAAATAAAAGTTGTAAGCAAAATTCCATGCTCTTTAAGAGTGTCAAATGTCAAATACTTAAATGCTGAATCTGTGGCTGAATTTTATTTTTGTTTCAACCAGGGCCTGATTACTGAATAGGCCAACTAGGCCGCAGCCTAGGGATGCCAAATGGCTAAAATTGTTGTAGTCAATGCCTAAATTTGTTTTATCCCATGCTTAAAATTGAAAAGATTCATTATGGGGGGGGGGGGGCAAAAAAAGTATTTGGCCTAGGGCCCCATGATATTTTAATCAGGCCCTGGTTTCAACAATTTAAGTTTTTTAACTCATACATAATATCTTTAAATAGTATTTCTTTTCAGTATTAATAACTATAAAATCTTTGACTTAGGTCATATTGTACTGATTAGGAGATTTATCGGTACTGCATCTAGATAAATTCTTTTCCATATTTTCAGTAACAAACGCAACTTTCATTACTTTATAAATGTTTTCGCGCAACAAACAGTAATTCTGTTAGACTTTTGCTTGCTCCTTAAAATATTTTTTTTTGGTGATAATTTGTTCAACACCAGCTCAAAAGTAACTTTATTACTCATTTACAGTGTAATAAAATGCAACAATATTTTGACTAAAGACTATTTGAAACTATTCAAGTACATGAAATTTGTTAGTTTATGAACGGAAATTAATTATTATATGTGTATAGTAATAAAATTACGTGTGCTTAAGTAATAATGGCCTTGGTTAAGAAAACAAATGAACCCCCCCCCCCCCCAGTCACATTTTCTCTTTTCTTACTTTCAGGTATTTTTTCATGAGCTCACAAAAGCCTCTGTGAAACATGTATGAGTTCTTACGTAAAATTTAATAATGCTACTCATCATGGGTGCCCATAATGGGGGGGGGGGGCAAGGGGGACTCAAGACCCCTTTAAAAATTTGTACCTCTTTACTATTAGTAGTATTTTTTCGTAAAATATAAAAGCATTTCTTATTCAGCCCCAAATGTGGATTCAGAGTGGGTCATGGGGATTATGACCGATCCCCTTAAGGAACCATAAGTAGGCTAAAATAGCCTTTTGGGGACTTATATTTCGAAAATTTTATCCCCCATACCCCCTCTGCCAAAAATGACCCCCTTCTTAACCAGATGCTCTATCCGACCTTGCTTCAGTCATTAATGAATAAGCTATTAAAAGTGTCAAATTTTCATAACTCTTATCTGCACTGAAACTGCTTTCGATATAAAAAAGATCCTGCTAAACCAGGGGGGAAATATCTGAGCCGACCCTCCTAAAAATTTTGCATATGGGCGCCCACACATGCTATATACTCATAACTTAATAGTTTTTTTAATATTATACTTTAAAAAATTCATGTGAGCCTACTTCGAAATTCTTCTACAAATCATAGGGGAGCATGCTCCCAGGTTGAGAACCTCTTATTTCAGAGATGAAAAAATCATAGAGAATCATAGCATAAATTATTATCTTGGAAATTATGCATTTAAATACATATATTTTTAAAAATAATACTTGTTTTCATTTTTGCACAAATTTGCATTTCAGTACTAGACTTTTTGTGTGGGCTTTATCTTTTGTTACTATTAAAATGCATGTTCACTAAAAATATCACCAATGTGTTAACACAATGACAATATTTAAAGCATAAAAACTGTATAGTTGGTTTTTTGGGGGAAACTCCACTTGATGCCACAAATATCCTCTTTTTATTTTCTTAAATATCAGTTTTTTTTTTAAATATTACTATTTATACTTCAAAATAACTATGTTCTTTTATATATTATTAATTTTTTAAAAGTACTAATTATGCACAGAATGGAATCACTTTTTTTCCTCTTCCAGACACACACATTCCAAGCACATATACATAAAATAAATAAATAAATAAAAAGTAATAAAGAAATAATTTAAATTAAAACAAAATTGTGAAGCATAGTGTTATTTTTTATGACTAAAGATATTTAGTTCTAAAAAAAAGTTTCTACTTTTTAACTCACAAAAAAAACTCAGGTAAGAGGTTTTTTTAAAAAATGAGTGTAATCCCATACTAATTTACTTTTATCCCCAGAGCACAGCAGGGTTTAATCTGAATTCATCAGTTCTGTACCAAAATTGTTAAAATTGAAATAAAAAAGCTTTAGCAAAATACAAAACTGTTTCTTCTTCAGTTGAAAACTAAACTCAAAATTTAGCCATGACTTCTTTACAGATAAATACACTGTAGCCTTTTTTTCTTCAATATGATGTAAAAAATTTAAAACAGTACTTATTGAAATAATAAAATTTTGATTTTTCAAACTGGGTACCTATTTCCTGAGCTCAACTAACTAAAAGTGAGGTCCAAGACCCACTATACTTTGGAGGTATGCCCTCTAAGTCCTATCTTTTTATGTGCACGCAAAATAATCTAACTTTTTTGCAGTATCGTTGCTAGCCCCTTTTATGAATCTTATCAAAATACATAATTCTTTAATGTTGTACATTAGTTTTTAGAAAATTATGGGCTCCAGTCCCCAGGCCTACTTATGCTGTGCAGTAATCAGGCCCTGCCCATTTTAGTGAGAGCAGATATTGTTGAACTTAATAGTACTTTTGAACATATTAGGTAAGAATTATATAATAAAATTAAGATGAAGTCACCATACTTGTTTTCTCTCGGATTGTGCATTGTTTTTCATTTGAGAAAAAAAAAAGAAAATGCCTTGTAATTTTTGTAATTGTGATAGTAGTGTATAAATAGTATATTGGATGGTTTGTGCTTTGATACTCTTTACAGTAAAAACTTGTTTTAAAATGCAAATATCGTGGGGTTGCAAGTGAAATACACTAGGTCAAAAAAACATGATTTTGAGAAAATGCTGATCAAAAAATTTCAACCAACCCAAAACATTTCAAACCTAGTTCATGAAAAACACACTGAGTCATGGACTTAGTTGTGTTTTACTTTAACTATGAAATATTTTTCAACATTAGAAAGCAACTGAGTTCCTTAGTGTGTTTTACCTGTAAGAACTACTTGACTTGAGTACTTAATGTGATTACAAATTTGTTTAAAAAACTGAATTAAATAAAGATATGACTTAGTGGGTTTCACCAGTAGAAACAGCTCATATTTGTGTGTAAGATAAACTAAAAATCTGAATATTAATAATTTTGACTTAGTGTGTTTCACTTGTAACCCAACGATATATAGATGTATTCTAAATATTAGTTTCAAAATCTGTGAAATGATCTACAAAACGTCAAAACAAGCATAATGCAAAAGCTCTGGCCACAATATGTGCATTATAATGGTCTTCTAATCTACTGTATAAGAATATAATTTTAACAAAGGATGATGAATATTTTTTGAATAATACTAGAGCTTTCTTTTTTTAAATGTCTTCAACGTGCTTAAATAATGTTTTATTGTAATAATGAACAGATATAATCTGAAAATTTAATTGCTTTCAACAGGTTAGAACAACCAATAATTCAACTGTATAAGGTGTCCAAAAAGTAATAATATGGCCAGTAAAAGCAGCACTCAGCGATCAGGTGTTAGAGGAAGAGTTCTGGATCAGGCTGCTAGAGAGAAAAGAGTTATTGAACAGTTACGACGCTTAGAGATGGATAACTATCATGAACTGAGTGAAGCGTCAGAAGAGGAGGAGGAGGAATTTCTCGACCAATCTTATGGGAAAAAAAAGATGAAAAAGAGGAAGGGCAAGAGCTGGATGAGACAAGCTGGAAAGTACAAAAAAAACTTCACAGCATTATTGGAGGAGGAATTGGAAAAATGCCCACCGGGACAACCCAACTACGTGACCCAAGTGGTACCTCCTCCAAAGTACCCACCGAGGCATTTCTGTTCAGTTTGCGGGTTGTTGTCGAATTATACCTGTGTTCAGTGTGGTGCTCGTTTCTGTTCAGTTAGATGCGATGGCATTCATAAGGACACTCGTTGTTTAAAATATTGTGTGTGAGCTTTAAAATTTTATTTTATTTACATCAATCTTGTGCTTTTCTTACTAAATCTGAAATAGATCAAAACTCAAAATTTTATTGATTTCTAGTGGAGCATATATTTTTAATAGTATTTTTATTAGTATACATTAACACATTTATACATTCCCTTTTGCAATTTTAATGTCAAACTATATGGGATATTTTTACTGAACAAACTTTTTGTCTTATATATATCTGATTCATATTATATCTATCTTATAAAATCAGCATTAAAGCTTTATATAGTTTTGAGAAGTTTAAAAATACAATCTTCAAAGCACCTTCCTTGAATTAATTTACACATGTTAAAAAGCAACATTCTGTTGAAGTACTTGTTTTTTACTTTTATACATATGCAATGAAAACTTTCCACTATGTTACAATAAAGTGTTTTTCATGTTGATGTGGTTTTTTTTATGTGTGATGATGATTACAGATTTTATCAGCTATTTGAAGTAATTATTTATTTGGTCTTAAAAATTACTTAACTTATTTGAACCTTTTTAACAGTAGATTTTTTTAAAGAGACTTTCCAGTTCAGCATACTATTTTGGTTTGCACTCGTATTTTCTTTATACCTCACAAATTTTCTTTGTGTGAAATTGTACCCTAAATTTTTTTAACAATGCAGAAAATTGGCAACTAATGATAGCAACTATTTTTTTCTTAAACATAGTTTTTATAATAAAGAAGCATAATATTTAATGGTATACAGAAATGTTTATTAAAATAATTTGATAAAACAAATAACTCATAATTCAATCCATTTATCGATATATTAAGTTTCTTCTTAAGGATTCTCATTATAGTGAAACTAAGAAGTAAAGATAAGAGAAATGAAGCAGACGATGAAATTATGAAACAAGCTAATTAAATTGTTCTTTGAAACTAAAATTGGTTATAGTAGAGGAGTGGAAAAACACTAAGTTCAAAAGGACAATAGCTGAGAGTAGAAAATTTATGCACTTATGCTATTAAGAAAAATCTTAAATTTTAGCACAACCCCGATATCTTTTGTCTATGACAACTCGATAAAAATTCAAGATTTTAGGAGCTCTCTCGTGTAAAAGTGTAAACAGGCACTTTTCCCAGTAAACAGAGTGTAAACAATCACTTTTCTAAAAGAGACTGTTCACATTTTCTTCTAGTAAAACATAAATTTTTAAGAATCAAAACAGCTAAATGCCAAAAGCTTGCACAATTGCGGTCTAGAAAATTGTGTTGTATTAGAATAATACCTTTTGTCTCTTAGCATTAATTAAACATTCAAGATTTTGGCAAAAATTGACATTTTCTAACCAGTGCCTCATGGTTCTTTCTAAAATCACACAATGGGTGATGCTCAACCTATGGTCAGTAGGCCACATGCGGCTCATGAAACTGACCCTTGTAGTGTTTAATATTATAAATCAAAAACAATTATCCTTTACAATGTCCAAATTTAAGAGCCAAAAGTTCAGATATTGGTATTTGGAAAACAGATGCACACATTGCATTATCAAAATAAGCATCAAGATCAAGTGATGATAATTCCTGATGTGTAATTTTTCTTTCATGTTTTCTTAATATAGAAATGACAATTATAGGAACCTATTAGGGACCTTAATTTTTAAACTGTCTGACAAAAGGTCAAGACGTAACAAAACTATGTACTAAAGTTGGTCTACATTAATGATCACAATAGAGATCTTCATCATATAAGATAGAACTAATTCCTTTCCTGACAAAAGTGGTCAAGTGTACACGTTTTACTTTTTGTAAATACAGTAGAACTGAAAAAAAAATTGGGGCCATAATATATATTCCTGCCGGAATTTCAATGTCTGGGCTGGATATCCTAACCTGGCAAAACCGGGGTCTTCCAGTGTCAAGTAACCCCTAGTCAGTTTGATCACCCCCCCCCCCCCCCATAACTTACAAAATTTAATCCACTCTGATCTGGTTCCGCACTCTCCAAATGGCCAGGCCCCTAATTTTCAACCAGGCTGACATATGGAATCTTGTATGGCCTGGGTAAAACTACTACCTGATTCAACACAATTTCAGGCGTATTTCCAGAAGGGGGGGGGGGGCGTCATGACTCCTCTCTTAAACTGCGAAATATAGCCTGAAACTATATTATTGGACTTATATTTCAGTAAAATCCGCAAATATCTCCTTGTCACACAAAAACTGCATTTTGATCCCCCCTTTCCAAATATGACCTTTTCCTGTACCAGAAGATGGATCCGCCCTTGCACAATTTGAAACACATATAACTAACTATATATAAATGTGCGGGGTGGGGTTACTGTGTAGTTTATTCTTTTTAAATAAATTGATAAACAAATATAATACTGCTAAAGACATCTCCAACTTAGAAAAAAAAATAACTATGCTATAAGAGAGATCAATTACTTTTCAGACAGAGGAAGAGTTTTATGTAGGTAAAATATGCAAAAATTAACAATACTTTAACTTACTTCAAATTTTTTTTCCGTGATACACCAAATTAAGAAAAAAAAACACGTGAGCAGCTTTGAATGAACAACAACTCCCGAAGAGAAGAGCTTGACGGACATTTCTCTCACCTTCGCAAACATTATCGCAACATCGCACACAATCCACACATCGCAAACAAAGTTAGAAAATAAAATAAAATTTAACCAAAAAATAATAAATGGTTCACAAATGCACTTCCTTCAATAGCGTGCTTTAAAACTATGGTTCCGCTCAATTTTCAAAAGAAAAGCCCCAGGAGCCCTGCAGTCTACCAAACCGTTACCTTGGCAACTAAAATTAACGACGCAGGAAGAAAGAGAAAACTTCCATCTTTAGCAACAAATTCCACTGGCGCTAGAGGGCAGTGCTGTTTTATGGTTCGCGATGAGTCTAATAAACGCGTTTAAAAACTTAAAAAGAATGTGTTAATTTTACCGAATGTGCTCTTTTATGACCCTTTTAGAACGCCTTCAGTAATTCGCAACCATAGATATGGCTGCAGAAAGTCTATTAGCGGCAGGAGCACGTGTACCTTCTCGGTGTAAAACCCTAATTTCTCTTTAAAAAGGAGTTTTTTTTTAAAGTTTCACTTAATAATGGTGTAACAAAATGACGAACGGTTCATTTGGCGCAAGGTGCAAAATACTCTCATTATAAGCGTATCTTTCTGGTCTAACCTAGAGCTCCTGTAAAAGGCCACGTTACCTGTAGAGTAGAACGCCACCAGTTATAGTAGCCTTAGGCAGGGATTCAAGTGAAACAGGCTATCGCAAATTACAATCGCTACTGGAAATGGATTACATTAGAACGTTTCTTGATAAAAACATCGTGATGTCAGCGTGACGTTTGCCTATGAAAAACGAGCTAGATAAAACGTCACAGCCTACTTGGCGAATAAGAGGAGATCGCTGAGTGCTTGTGAGCTCTTATTGGCTCCACCCGTAGTGACGTCATGCCAAGTTAAGTTGATGATAATGTAATTCACTTCCAGTAGCGATTGCAATTCGAAGCGATCGCAGTGCTGTTTCACTTGAATCCCTGTTTTAGGCAGGAATTCAAGTGAAACACGGACGATCGCAACTAACCAATGCAATCGCAAATTCCCAAATTTGGATACGTTACAATCGCTACGAGATGCGATTCTAATGTAATTCGACTTCCAGTAACGATTGCAATTAGCGATTGCAATGGTGTTTCACTTGAATTCAGCCCTTAGGCAGGAATTCAAGTGAAACACGGACGATCGCAACTCACCAATGCAATTGCAAATTCCCAAATTTGGATAAGTTGCAGTCGATACGAGATGCGATTCTAATGTAATTCGACTTCCAGTAGCAATTGCAATTTGCGATCGCCTTGAAGCGATTGCAATGGTGTTTCACTTGAATTCTTGCTTTAGTCTAAGGCAGGAATTCAAGTGAAACAAGGACGATCGCAACTCACCAACGCAATCGCAAATTCCCAAATTCGGATACGTTGCATTCGCAACGAGATGCGATTCTAATGTAATTCGACTTCCAGTAGCGATTGAAATTTGCGATCGCCTCGAAGCGATTGCAATGGTGTTTCACTTGAATTCCTGCCTAAAAAGCTTTTTAGCTCTTTACCAGAAAATAAGTGAAAATTCATTCTCTTTTTTTTCCATCCCATTTCTCAGCATTTTACTAGCAGTCCTAAGTCTATATAATCCCTACGCATGTTCATTATATATATATATATATATATATATATATATATATATATATATATATATATATATATATATACAGGGTGTCCACTCCAATCGTGGACCAATAGCTAATTTCTAAACCGTTAGAGATAAGCATATAGTTTATTTGGGAAAAAATCTCCAAATTATGAAAGGAATTTTGGGTCTATTCAATGTTTTTCAAAAAATCAAATTTTGAAAGAGTTACGAAATTTAAATTTTTATACAGCCCCCCAGTCCTATCAATCATATTTAGTAAAACATTTTTGACACTGTAACGTTTAAAACTAAAAAAAAATCACTCTTCTACCACAAAAATTGACCGAGTTATGACGTTTTGAAAAATCAAGATTTTGAAGGATTTCTCATACGGTCCCTTAAGCGATCTCTCGATGACGTCATGAAACAATGCAAAATCTTGATTTTTCAAAACGTCATAACTCGGTCAATTTTTGTGGTAGAAATGTGATTTTTTTTTAGTTTTAAACGTTACAGTGTCAAGAATGTTTTACTAAATATGATTGATAGGACTGGGGGGCTGTATAAAAATTTAAATTTCGTAACTCTTTCAAAATTTGATTTTTTGAAAAACATTGAATAGACCCAAAATTCCTTTCATAATTTGGAGATTTTTTCCCAAATAAACTATATGCTTATCTCTAACGGTTTAGAAATTAGCTATTGGTCCACGATTGGAGTGGACACCCTGTATATATATATATATATATATAAATACCAGTGACTAATAACTAAAACGAATTTTAATAGTACTACTAGCACAGAATACTGGATCAAAATACCCGAAGACGAAAAGTTAAGGGGACCGTTGCCATGTTATTAATAGGGTCCGTTGTAGTAATTTTTGTTCGTATGTTTTTTTTTTTTTTTTTAGTTTTTTATTCTTTCAAAATAAATTTTTACATTTGTGTATATGGTTTATGCAAAAAGACATGAGAAATCAGGCAGTATCATTGATATTTTTCCATTCTTAATAGACTTCGAACTGCATTATTATATTGTTATATCTTATATTTTCAAATCTGTTTATTTAATTTCTCGCTATAGATTCCAAACGTTCTTGCCTAGCGAAAGCTATTGCATTCGTTGATAATACATTCAAGACTATTTTCTGCATACTCTGTCCATTAGGGAGGATCGAAAAAACTTTTTTTTTTTTCGGAATTTCTATTCGGCCCGGGTGTGAAAAGTTGTCTACTAGGGGCGCGTTTAGAAACTCGCGACCGATCGCGCCCGCTCGTGTTTAGAAACTCCGGTCGATGACGTCAAACACTGCCCACCCATGTTTACAAACTCCGGTCGTGGTCGTAGCGGGCACGACCGGAGCACCCGACGATTTGCGCCGGGCAAAAGGTCACGTGATCGGGAAGTATCGTTTGCGCGCAAATAGTGCCATTTTTGACTTTTGCTTTCGCACCGAAGCAAGCGAAACTTCAAGATGAGCACTATGACGCAGGTTTTTGTTGCCCATTGATATTTGTCCCTTGTGCGTTAAAAATATCACTAATCTCAAGATAACACATTAGCATATTGATGTGAAGCAAGAAAGAGAAAAGGGAAGGGCAATTTGAACTTTTTTTTTTCCTCCACGAAAAAAAAAATCTACTATTTTTCTTAATTTGTTTCATAAACCATAATCTTGTTCCTGATCTCTTCAAATTTACAAGCTCAAATATTGTGAAATTAGATTTTCTTTACTATTTAAAAATTAACAAAAATTTTCTTCATGTGTCTGACTATATAAGCATGTACATTTGTACACGATTGGGGCACATTTGAGTGCTTCAAATTAAAATTAACAAAAGCTTAAAAAAAAAATAAAATTTCAAAGAGTTTATTTTCTCATAAATTGAAAACTCTCTTCTTTCTCCCTATTGATAGACTTGACTCTTTCAAAAATAATTTTTGGACTGGGTATGGAATCGTAAGATTCCAGACTTATTAAAATTTAGAATATCTGATAAATAAATCATCATACACAATGAGGAAACTATGCACTTTTATAAAATTAATTTTCGAGGTGCGATATCTGAAGATGTATCAATTGGCTTCATAGCAGAACCATCAGTAAATGCTAGATTTAATTCCACATTTTGCTTGAATGACAAAACTCAAATTTTTACTACCAATTCTTGGAAGTTTTCCAGCCGCTGTTGAAGCTTTTTTTCCCCCATAATATTCAAAAATTTTAAGTTTGGAAAAATTGAGCTGTTCCATGTGTGTGCCCTTTCTCCCCTACAATTTTTATTTTTCCCATTACATGTTATGATTAAAAAAGAGGTATGTCAAGCACAATGAAAGAGAAAAGACTTATAATACATGAGTTTTCACAACTAGATAAATATGAAACACCACATACTATATTTTCAATGAAATCCATCGTAGAAAGATGAATACGAAAATATTGCTTTTAAAAACCCTGTCATTCGTCCTGCTTAGAACTTCCTCATAATATAGCTCCATACGCGGAATTTTATATTTCACTTTCGCAGAAAGCAAAATTTCGTCTTCAGAAGACGAAGATGATGATTCAGTTAGATCTGAATCAGAATCAATATCAGAATCTGATTCAAAACTGCTTAAAAGAAAATTTACCAGAAACTGCTTCATCCATGGCGCTAAGAAAATAAAACAGCGCTCGACCGGTCGCGGTGGTGTTTATAAACTCCTTGCGTTCCCGGGATGCCCGTGACGTCACAGCCACGACCGGTCACGCCCGCTTCGACCGAGGCTGGAGGCGCGTTTAGAAACTACCCAGCCTCGGTCGAAGCGGGAGCGACCGGTCGTGGCTGTAACGTCACGGGCATCCCGGGAACCGAAGGAGTTTATAAACAACACCGCGACCGGTCGAGCGTCGTTTTATTTTCTTAGCGCCATGGATGAAGCAGCGCTTTTGGTAAATTTAATATTAAGAAGTTCTGATTCAGATTCTGATATTGATTCTGATTCAGATCAAACTGAATCATCTTCTTCGTCTTCCGAAGACGAAATTATGCTTTCTGCGAAAGTGAAGTATAAAATTCCGCGTATGGAGCTGTGTATTAAGAAGAAGTTGTTAGTCGGATGAATGATCAGGGGCGGACATTCCGAACCCCTGTCCGAGGCGGCAAATTTTAGGGGCGGCATTTTGGTTCGAATAATAAAATAAATTTTCTTCAAGGAAAGAAACGTTCAAAAAAATTTAACAAATATGATTCTTTTTACACTTAGGAATCCTGAAAGGTATGAATGTAGCGGTGTTTGCGCGTGTTATTTT